>JANCRA010000462.1:0-37542 GCA_024362935.1 Setophaga petechia
TTTTCACCCGATTTTTCCCAAATTTTCGCTCCAAATCCCCGAATTTCCGATTTTCCCAAATTCCCGATTTTCCCCAAATTTTTACCCCAAATTCCCGATTTTTCCCGATTTTCCCAAATTCCCGATTTTCCGATTTTCCCGAATTCCCGATTTTCCCGAATACCCGATTTTCCCGATTTTCCGATTTTCCCAAATTCCCGATTTTTCCCTAGTTTTCGCCCCAAATTCCCGATTTTCCGATTTTCCCGAATCCCCGATTTTCCCGATTTTCCCAAATTCCCGATTTTCCCAAATTCCCGATTTTCCCCCAGTTTTTGCCCCAAATTCCCGCCGATTTTCCCAAATTCCCGAATTCCCGATTTTCCCGAATTCCCGATTTTTGGCCCCAATCCAGGCTCGGCCGTTTCCGCCTCGCTGTGGTTCCGGGCGGAGGATCCCGGCCGCGCCCGCGCTCGCGCCGATTTTGGGGCAGAATCGGCCAAAAACGGGACCCTGAGCGCGCGGCTGGGGCAGCGCTGCGAGAGCCTCCCCATCTTCTACCTGGTGGGAAATTGGGAAAATCCGGGAATTCCGGGAAAATCGGGAAATTGGGGGATTTTAGGGCGAAAACTCAGAATTTTTCAGGGGAAAATTTGGGGGGTTTTGGGGTAAAAAATCAGATTTTTTGGGGAAAAATTGGGGGATTTTGGGGCAAAAATTCAGAATTTTTAGGGGAAAATTTGGGACAAAAATTCACATTTTTTGGGAGAAAATTTGAGGGATTTTGGGAGAAAAATTTAGAATTTTTGGGGCAAATTTGGGGCAAAAAATTCAGATTTTTTGGGGGATTTTGGGGGTAAAAAATCAGAATTTTTGGGGAAAATTTGAGGCGAAAATTCAGAATTTTTAGGGGAAATTTGGGGGATTTTGGGGTGAAAATTTGGGGATTTTGGGCAAAATTTAGGGCAAAAATTCAGATTTTTGGGGGGATTTTGGGGTAAAAATTCAGATTTTTTTTGGAAAATTTGGGGCAGAAACTCAGATTTTTTGGGGAATTTTGGGGCAAAAATTCAGAATTTTTAGAGGAAAATTTGGGGTATTTTGGGGAGAAAATTCAGAATTTTTGGGGGATTTTGGGGCAAAATTTGAGAATTTTTAGAGGAAAATTTGGGGGATTTTGGGGCGAAAATTCAGAATTTTAGGGGGAAAATTTGGGGGGTTTTGGGAAAAAAATTCAGAGGTTTTAGGGGAAAATTTGGGGGGTTTTGGGGCTAAAATTCAGAAATTTTGGGGAATTTTGGGGCGAAATTGTGCGAAAATTTGGGGGAAATTGGGGGAGTTTTGGGGGGATTTTGGGGGAAATTGAGGGGATTTTGGAGGAATTTTGGGGGGAAAATTGGGGGGAATTTGGGGGAGATTTTGGGGAATTTTGGTAAAAATTGGGGGGATTTGGGGGGATTTTGAGAGGATTTTGGGGTGAAAAATTGGGATTTTTGGGGGATTTGGGGGAATTTTTTGGGAAAAACTGGGGGAAAATTTGGGGGAATTTTGGAGGGAAAATTGGGGAGATTTTGGGGAAAACGAGGGGGGATTCGGGGGAAAAATTGGGGGGATTTTGGTAAAAATTGGTGAATTTTGGGGTTGGTTTGGGGGGGATTTTGGGGAGAATTTTGGGGCGATTTGAGGTGGAAACGTGGGGGGAAATTGGGCGTTTTGAGGTTCAAAAATTCAGGATTTTTTTTGTTTTGGGGTCTCAAATTTGTGAATTTTTGTTTAAATTTTGTTTTTTGGGGTGCCCAGGGGTGCCCCCAGGACACGCTGACCCCGCTGACCCTGAGGGTGACCCTGGGGGGTCACGGGGACCCCCTGGAGGCGGCCGGGGGGCTCCGACCCCAACTGGGACCCGGCCTCCGACACCGCCCTCAGCGCCACGGTCGGGATTTGGGGGAAATTCCGGGAATTTGGGGAAATCCGGGGGGTTTGGGGGGGAAAATGGAAAAATATCCCCAAAAAAAGGGGAAAAAAAGGAAAAAATAACCTCGAAAATAGGCCAAAAATAGTGAAAAATCGCCTCAAAAATAGCCGAAAATAGTGAAAAAGAGCAGCCAAAAATACCCCAAAAATAGTGAAAATAGCAGCCAAAAATAGCCTAAAATATCCTAAAAATATCCTGAAAAATAGCCCCAAAATAGTGAAAAATAGCACCCAAAAATAGCCCAAAATAGCCCCCCAAAATACCCTAAAATATCCCAAAAATATCCTCAAAAATAGCCCAAAAATAGTGAAAAATAGCACATAAAAATAGCCGAAAATAGTGAAAATAGCACCCAAAAATAGCCTAAAATAGTCAGAAATAACAGCCAAAAATAGCCTAAAATAGCCCCTGAAACAGCCAAAAATATTGCAAAAATAGCCTCAGAAATAGCCCCAAAATAGTGAAAAATAGCAACTAAAAATAGCCGAAAATAGTGAAAAATAGTCCCGAAATATAGCCTAAAATAGTCAAAAATAGCCCCCCAAAAATACCCTAAAATAGCCCCCCCAAAATACCCTAAAATATCCCAAAAATATCCTCAAAAATAGCCCAAAAATAGTGAAAAATAGCAGCCAAAAAATATACCCCTAAAATTAGTGAAAAATAACCAAAAATATCCCAAAATATCCTCAAAAATAGCCCCCAAAATAGCCCAAAAATCCCCAATAAAATCCCCCAAAAGCCCCAAAATATCCCGAAAAATCCCCAATAAAATCCCCCAAAAATCCCCAAAATATCGCCCAAAAATCCCCAATAAAATCCCCAAAATCCCCAATAAAAATCCCCAATAAAATCCCCAAAATATCCCCCCAAAAATCCCCAATAAAATAAAAAAAATTTTCCCAAAATATCCCCAAGAATCCCCAATAAAATCCCCAAAATATCCCCAAAAAATCCCCAATAAAATCCCAAAAAATCCCCAAAATCTCCCCAAAAATCCCCAATAAAATGCCCAAAAAAGCCCAAAATATCCCCAAAAAATCCCCAATAAAATCCCCAAAATATCCCCCAAAAATCCCAATAAATCCCCAAAATATTCCCCAAAAATCCGCAATAAAATCCCCAAAAAAGCCCAAAATATCCCCAAAAAATCCCCAATAAAATCCCCAAAATATCCCCAAAAAATCCCCAATAAAATCCCCAAAATGTCCCTAAAAATCCCCCAAAAATCCCAAAAATCCCCAGTAAAATCCCCAAAATATCCCAAAAAAGCCCCAAAATATTCCCCAAAAATCCGCAATAAAATCCCCAAAAATGCCCCAAAAAAATCCCCAATAAAATCCCCAATAAAATCCCCAAAAAAAGCCCAAAAAACCCCAAAAAATCCCCAATAAAATCCCCCAAAATATCCCCCAAAAATCCCCAAAATCTCCCCCAAAAATCCCCAATAAAATCCCCAATAAAATCCCAAAAATCCCCAATAAAATCCCCCCTAAACCCCCAAAAATCCCCCAAAAATCCCAGAAGAAATTCCCCAAAATCCCCAAAATCCCAAATAAAATCCCAAAAAATCCCCAATAAAATACCAAAAATCCCAAATAAAATCGCCAAAAATCCCCAATAAAATCCCCCAAAATCCCCAAAAATCCTCAATAAAATCCCCCAAAAATCCCCAAAAAATCCCAATAAAATCCCCAAAATATCCCCAAAAAATCCCCAAAATATCCCCAAAAATCCCCAATAAAATCCCCTCAAAAACCCCAAAAATATCCCCAAAAAACCCCAAAAATATCCCCAAAAAACTCAAAAATTCCCAAATTTGCCAAAATCGCCGGAATTTGCCCCAAATCTCCGCAGCTGCCGTTCGAGCACGACTGCGGCACCGACAACGCCTGCCAGGACCGGCTGGAGATGGAGACCCGATGGGAAGGGTGAAAATGGGGAAAATCGGGAAAAATCGGGAAAAATTATGGGGAAAAATGGGGAAAAAATTGGGGAAAATTGGAGAAGAAATATGGAAAAAATTGGGGGAAAATTGGGGAAAAAATGGGGAAAAATGGGGGAAAAATGGGGGAAAAATGGGGGAAGAAATTGGGGAAAAATTGGGGGAAAAAGGGAGAAAAATTGGGGAAATTGGGGGAAAAATGGGGGGAAAATGGGGTAAATTTGGGGGGAAAATGGGGAAAAAATTGGGGAAATTGGGGAAAAATGGGAAAAAAATTTGGGGAAAATTTGGGGAAAAAATGGGGAAAAATGGGGGAAAAAATGGGGGAAAATGGGGGAAGAAATTGGGGGAAAAATGGGGGAAAAAGGGAGAAAAATTGAGGAAATTGGGGGAAAAATGGGGGGAAAATGGGGGAAAATGGGGGAAAAAAGGGGAAAAATGAGGAAAAATGGGAAAAATTTGGGAAAAATTGGAGAAGAAATGGGGAAAAATTGGGGGGAAAATGGGGGAAAAATGGGGAAAAAAGGGGGAAAAAATTCGGGGAAAATGGGGAAAAAATGGAAAAAATTTGAGGAAAATTGGAGAAAAAATTGAGAAAGATTGGGGGAGAAATTGGAAAAAATGGGGAAAAAATTGGGGAAAAATTGGGGGAAAATGGGGGAAAAAAAGGGGAAATTTTGGGGAAAATTAGGAAAATAAAGGGGGGGAAAATTGGGGGAAAATTGGGGGAAATTTTGGGGAAAAATTGGGGGAAAAATTTGGGGAAATTTTTGGGGGGGGGAATGGGGAAAAAATGGGGAAAAATGGGGAAAAAATGGGGGGAAAATTGGGGAAAAAATGGGGGAAAAGGGGGGGAAAAAGGGGGGGAATTTGGGGGAAAAATTGGGGAAAAATGGGGAAAAATGGGGGGAAAATTTGGGGTAATAGGGGGAAAAAAGGGGGAAAATTTGGGGGAAAATTGGGAAAAATATGGGGAAAAATTGGAGAAAATTTGGGAGAAAATTGGAGAAAATTTGGGGGAAAATTTGGAAAAAAATTGGGAAAAAATTGGGGAAAAATTGAGAAAAATTTGGGGAAAAATGGGGGAAAAAAGGAGAGAATTGGGGAAAAAATGGGGAAAAATGGGGAATAATGGGAGAAAATAATTGAGAAAATTTGGGGAAAATTGGGAAAAAATTGGGAAAAATTGGGAAAAAATTAGGAAAAAATTAGGAAAAATTGGGAAAAATTGGGAAAAAATTGAGAAAAAATTGGGAAAAAATTGGGAAAAAATGGGGAAAAAATGGGGATTTTTTTTAATATATTTTTGTGGGGATTTTTGAATTTTTTTCTGCTCCCCCAGGGCGGGGGGTGCTGCTGGTGGGGGAGGGGGAGGCGCTGGAGCTGGCGCTGACCGTGACCAATCGGGGCGAGAGCTCCTTCGGGCCGGGGGTCACCCTGAGCCACCCCCCCGAGCTCAGCTACAGGAGGGTGCAGATGCTCCAGGTAACCCCAAAAAATATCCCTAAAACCACCCCCAAAAATATCCCCAAAAATACCCCTAAAATATCCCCAAAATATCCCCAAAAATACCCCTAAAATACCCCAAAATATCCCCAAAAATACCCCAAAATCCCCTGAGCCACCCCCCCGAGCTCAGCTACAGGAGGGTGCAGATGCTCCAGGTAACCCCAAAAATATCCCTAAAACCACCCCCAAAAATATCCCAAAATATCCCCAAAATATCCCCAAAATATCCCCAAAATATCCCCAAAATATCCCCAAAATATCCCCAAAAATACCCCTAAAATACCCCAAAATATCCCCAAAATATCCCAAGAATACAAAAAAAACCCTGACTGAAATACCCCAAAAATACCCCAAAATATCCCCAAAATATCCCCAAAATACCCCCAAAATACCTCCAAAATATCCCCAAAATATCCCCAAAAAATATCCCCAAAATATCCCCAAAATATCCCAAAATTATCCCAAAAATATCCCCAAAAATACCCCTAAAATAACCCAAAATATCCCCAAAATATCCCCAAAATATCCCCAAAATATTCCCCCAAAATATCCCCAAAATATCCCCAAAATATCCCCAAAAATATCCCCAAAATATCCCCAAAATATCCCCAAAAATACCCCTAAAATACCCCAAAATATCCCCAAAATATCCCCAAAATATCCCCAAAAATATCCCCAAAATATCCCCAAAAATATCCCCAAAAATACCCCTAAAATACCCCAAAATATCCCCAAAATATCCCCAAAATATCCCCAAAAATATCCCCAAAATATCCCCAAAAATATCCCCAAAATATCCCCAAAAATATCCCCAAAAATATCCCCAAAAATACCCCAAAAAATACCCCTAAAATACCCCCAAAAATATCCCAAAAATATCCCAAAATATCCCAAAAAATCCCCAAAATATCCCCAAAATATCCCCAAAATCCCCTGAGCCACCCCCCCGAGCTCAGCTACAGGAGGGTGCAGATGCTCCAGGTAACCCCAAAAATATCCCTAAAACCACCCCCAAAAATATCCCAAAATATCCCCAAAATATCCCCAAAATATCCCCAAAAATACCCCAAAATATCCCCAAAATATCCCCAAAATATCCCCAAAAATACCCCAAAAATACCAAAAAGCCCTGCCTGAAATACCCCAAAAATATCCCCCAAATACCCCAAAAATATCCCCAAAAATACCCCTAAAATTCCCCAAAAATACTCCTAAAATATCCCCAAAATATCCCCAAAAATATCCCAAAATACCCCAAAAATATCCCCAAAATACCCCCAAAATATCCCCAAAAATCCCCAAAAATATCCCCAAAATATCCCCAAAATTATCCCAAACCCCTGTCCCAAAATCCCCTGAAAATGCCCCAAAAACCAATCCCAGTCTGTCCCAGTCCCTCCCAGTTCAATCCCTGTTCAATCCCAGTCCCTCCCAGTATATCCCAGTATATCCCAGTTTGTTCCCAGTCCCTCCCAGTCCATTCCCAGTTCAATCCCAGTTTGTCCCAGTCCCCTCCAGTCCCTCCCAGTCCATTCCCAGTCCCTCCCAGTTTATCCCAGTTTGTTCCCTGTCCCTCTCAGTCCCTCCCAGTCCATTTCCAGTATATCCCAGTATATCCCAGTTCGTTCCCAGTGCCCCCCAGTCCCTCCCAGTCTATCCCAGTCCCTCCCAGTTCAATCCCAGTATACCCCAGTCTATCCCAGTCTATCCCAGTATATCCCAGTATATCCCAGTTTGTTCCCAGTCCATCCCAGTTTACCCAGTGACCCCTCCCAGTCCCTCCCAGTCCCTCCCAGTATATTCCAGTCCCTCCCAGTATATCCCAGTATATCCCAGTCCATTCCCAGTCCCTCCCAGTCCCTCCCAGTATATCCCAGTCCATTCCCAGTCCCTCCCAGTCCATCCCAGTATATCCCAGTTTGTTCCCAGTCCATTCCCAGTATATCCCAGTTTGTTTCCAGTATATCCCAGTTTACCCAGTGTCCCTCCCAGTCCCTCCCAGTTTATCCCAGTCCCTCCCAGTCCATTCCCAGTATATCCCAGTCCATCCCAGTTTGTTCCCAGTCCCTCCCAGTCCCTCCCAGTATATCCCAGTATATCCCAGTCCCTCCCAGTCCCTCCCAGTATATCCCAGTCCATCCCAGTTTGTTCCCAGTCCCTCCCAGTCCCTCCCAGTATATCCCAGTATATCCCAGTCCCTCCCAGTCCCTCCCAGTATATCCCAGTTTACCCAGTGACCCTCCCAGTCCCTCCCAGTATATCCCAGTCCATCCCAGTCCATCCCATCCCGTTCCAGCCCCGCGTTTCCGTTCGTTGTCACTCGGAGCCCCCCGAGGGGCGGGGCCGGCGCTCGCTGTGCCAGGTGCAGCCCCCGGTGCTGCGGGCGGGGGCGCAGGTGAGCCCGTGACGTCATCGGTGTCGCCTGTGTGACGTCATCGTCGTGCGTGTCACACCTGTGTGATGTCATCCGTGTCACCTGTGTGACGTCATAATTGTCTGGGTCACACCTGTGTGATGTCATCCGTGTTACCTGTGTGACGTCATAATTGTCCGGGTCACACCTGTGTGATGTCATCCATGTTACCTGTGTTACCTGCATGATGTCATTCTTGTCAACTGTGTTACCTGTGTGACGTCATCAGTGTCACCTGTGTGAGTGACACACCTGTGTCACCCGTGTGACGTGACCTGTGTGTTACCTGTGTGACGTCATCGGTGCGCCTGTTACACCTGTGTGATGTCATCGGTGTGTCTGTTACACCTGTGTGACGTCATCGGTGCCACCTGTGTGATGTCATCGGTGTTACCTGTGTTACCCGCGTGATGTCATCGTTGTCAACTGCGTTACCTGTGTGACGTCATCAGTGTGTGTGTGTGTGTCACACCTGTGTGACGTCATCACCGTCACCTGTGTCACCTGTGTGACGTCATCAGTGTGTGTGTGTCACACCTGTGTGATGTCATCACTGTCACCTGTGTCACCTGTGCGATGTCATCGGTGTCACACCTGTGTGACGTCATCACTGTCACCTGTGTGACCATCACCTGTGTCACCTGTGTGATGTCATCAGTGTCACCTGTGTCACCTGTTTGTCCCTCACCTGTTCCATCTCACCTGTCCATATCTCACCTGTCCATGTCTCACCTGTCCCACCTGTCTCACTTCTCTCACCTGTCCCTGTCTCACCTGTCCCTTACCTGTCCCCAGGTGAGTTTCCGGCTCACCCTGGACGTGCCCCCGGACGCCGAACTCGGGGAAGCGCTGCAGGTGACGGCAGAGAGCCACAGGTGAGACACAGGTGGGACAGGTGAGACAGGAGAGGGACAGGTGGGACAGGTGAGGTCACACAGGTGAGGGACAGGGACAGGTGAGACAGGTGAGGGACAGGTGGGACAGGTAAGGGACAGGGACAGGTGAGACAGGGACAGGTGAGACAGGTGAGACAGGGACAGGTGAGAGGGGACAGGTGAGACAGGTGAGGGACAGGTGGGACAGGTGAGGTCACACAGGTGAGACACAGACAGGTGGGACAGGACAGGTGAGGTCACACAGGTGAGACAGGTGGGTCAGGTAAGGGACAGGTGAGACATGGACAGGTGAGACAGGTGGGACAGGTGAGAGGACAGGTGGGATAGATAAGGGACAGGTGGGACAGGTGAGAAGGGTCAGAGACAGGTAAGGGGGACAGGTGAGAACAGGTGGGATGGGACAGGTGAGACAGGTGGGACAGGTAAGGGACGGGTCTGGGACCAGACAGGTGGGACAGGTGGGACATGGACAGGTGAGACAGGTGAGGTCACACAGGTGGGACAGGTGTGGGACAGATGGGACATGGCCAGGTGAGACAGGTGGGACAGGTGAGGGACAGGTGAGGTCACACAGGTGAGACACAGACAGGTGGGATGAGACAGGTAAGGGGGACAGGTGAGAACAGGTGGGACAGGTAAGGGACGGGTCTGGGACCAGACAGGTGGGACAGGTGGAACATGGACAGGTGAGACAGGTGGGACAGGTGAGGTCACACAGGTGGGACAGGTGTGGGACAGATGGGACATGGACAGGTGAGACAGGTGGGACAGATCGGACAGGTGTGGGACCAGACAGGTGGGACAGGTGAGAGACAGGTGGGACAGGTGGGATATGGACAGGTGGGATGGGACAGGTGAGGGACAGGTGAGGTCACACAGGTGGGACAGGTGTGGGACAGGTGAGGTCACCCAGGTTTGCCCAGGTGACCCCGCCCAGGTGAGGTCACTCAGGTGACCCTGCCCCTTTCCCCCCCTCAGCACCAATGGCGGCGCAGGTGGGCGGAGCCAGAGCGTGACCATCCCGGTCAGGTACCAGGTGTTCCTGGTGATTGACAGGTGAGCCTGGGGGGGGAGGGGCTGGGGGGGGGGTCACACCTGGGTGATGTCATCGGGGTCACACCTGGTGTGTCACACCTGGGTGACGTCATCGGGGTCACACCTGGGTGACGTCATCAGTGTTATCTGTGTAATGTCACCTGTGTTACCTGTGTCACACCTGTGTGACGTCACCTGTGTCTCACCTGTCCCACCTGCCTGTTCCTTACCTGTCTCACCTGTATTACCTGTCCATGTCTCACCTGTCCGTGTCTCACCTATGTCTCACCTGTGTCTCACCTGTCTCTCTCACCTGTGTCTCACCTGTCTGTCTCACCTGTCTCACCTGTGTGACCTCACCTGTCCATGTCTCACCTGTGTCTCACCTGTCTCTCACCTGTCTCACCTGTGTCTCACCTGTCCATATCTCACCTGTCTCTCTCACCTGTGTCTCACCTGTCCGTGTCTCACCTGTGTCTCCCCTGTCTCTTACCTGTCTCTCACCTGTGTCTCACCTGTCTGTCTCACCTGTCCGTGTCTCACCTGTGTCTCACCTGTGTCTCACCTGTGTCTCACCTGTATCTCACCTGTCTCTCACCTGTCTCTCACTTGTGTCTCACCTGTCTCACCTGTCCGTGTCTCACCTGTCCATGTCTCACCTGTCTCTCACCTGTGTCTCACCTGTCCGTGTCTCACCTGTGTCTCACCTGTGTCTCACCTGTGTCTCACCTGTCCATGTCTCACCTGTGTCTCACCTGTGTCTCACCTGTCTCTCACCTGTCCCGCAGCGCCCCCGACTCCTCGCGGTACCTGAACGTCAGCACCAGGGGGGCCCCGCCCCCCCCCGCCCCCATCAGCCACCACTACCAGGTGAGCGCACCTGAGTGACGTCATCGGCGCCACCTGGGTGACGTCATCCGTGTCATTTCACCTGTGTGACGTCACTTGTGTCACCTGTGTCTCACCTGTCCCTCACCTGTGTCTCACCTGTCCATATCTCACCTGTCCAATCTCACCTGTCCATGTCTCACCTGTCTCACCTGTCTCACCTGTCCATATCTCACCTGTCCATGTCTCACCTGTCTCCCCTGTCTCACCTGTCCAGGTGAAGGTCCTGGGCCGCCGCCCCGTCCCTGCCAACATCACCTTCTGGGTCCCGTCTCACCTGGGCCAGGTGCAGCTCTGGGAGAGCCTGGAGGTCACACCTGAGCAGGTAACGGACACGCCCACAAAAACGCCCCAAAAAATGACCCAAAATCACCGAAAATTGACCCAAAAATTTCAAAAAAAATGGCCTAAAAATGAACCCAAAATCCCCTAAAATCACCCCAAAAAAAACCAAGAAAAGGCTCCAAAATGGCCCCAAAATTGTGCCAAAAATGACCCCAAAAATGGCCCCAAAATTTCCTAAAATTGCCCCAAAATGTCCCAAAAATTACCTCCAAAATGGCCCCAAAATCGCCCCTAAAAAAACCCAAGAAAAGGCTCCAAAATGCCCCCAAAATGTCCCAAAAATGACCCCAAAAATGGCCCCAAAATGTTCTAAAATTGCCCCAAAAATTGCCTCAAAAATGGCCCCAAAAAGTCCCAAAATTACCAAAAAAATGTCCCAAAATCACCCAAAATTGTCCCAAAAAATTCTCAAAAATAGCCCCAAAAAATGGCACCAAAAATGTCCCAAAACCCCAATATTCGCCCAAAATGGTCCCAAAATCCCCCAAAATATCCCAAAAATGTCCTAAAAATGCCCCAAAACGTCCCAAAATTGGCCCCAAATGTGCCAAAATCCTCAAAAATTGACCCAAAAATTGACCCAAAAATGGCCCCAAAATGTCCCAAAAATGGCCCTAAAATGTCCCAAAATCCCCTCAAAATGGCCCTAAAAAGTCTCCAAATTGCCCCCAAAATGTCCCAAAATGCCTCTAAATGACCCCAAAAATGTCCCAAAGTTCCCGAAATCCCCGGAATTCCCAAAATTCCCAAAATCCGCTGAATTTGCCCCAAACTCGCCCCAGGCGGAGCCGCGGTGCGGGAGGGCCCCGAGGAGCGCGGGGAGGGCCCCGAGCGCCCCCTGCTGGTGAGTGCGGGCGGCGCAGCGGCCGAAAATTCGGGAAAATTCCAAAAATTCGGGAAAATTCCCCAAAAATTTGGGAAAATTGAAAAAATAAAGGGAGGGAAATTACAAGAAAATTTGGGAAAATTTCCGAAAAAATTGGGAAAATTTTAAAAATAAAGGGAGGGAAATTACAGCAAAAAATGGGAAAATTTCCCCCAAAATTGGGAAAAAATTAAAAAATGAAGGGAGGGAAATTACAGCAAAAAATGGGAAAATTCCCCCCCAAAATTGAGAAAATTTAAAAATAAAGGGAGGGAAATTACAAGAAAATTCGGGAAAATTCCCCCAAAATTGGGAAAATTTAAAAAATGAAGGGAGGGAAATTATAACTAAAAAATGGGAAAATTCCCCCCAAAATTTGGAATTTTTTTTCTCACAAAATGGGGAAAATTTCAGTCAAAGTTTGGGATTTTATTTTTCCATAAATGAGGAAAATTCCACTCAAAATTCGGAATTTTATTTTTCCTAAATTGGGAAAGTTCCCCCAAATTTTGGGATTTTTTTCTCCTAAATTGGGAAATTTCCCCCAAATTTCGGGATTTTTTCTTTCCTAAATTGGGAAAGTTCCCCCAAATTTCGGGATTTGTTCTTTCCTGAATTGGGAAAGTTCCCCCAAAATTTGGGATTTTTTTCCCAAAAATTTGTGAATTTTTCCCCCAATAATTCGTTTTTTTTCCCCAAAATTGTGATTTTTTTTTCCCCAAAAATTGGGATTTTTCCCCAAAATGTGAATTTTCCCAAAATTGGGATTTTTTCTTTCCCCCCAAATGATGAAATTTTTCCCAAAATTCTGAATTTTTTTTCCCCCAAAATTGTGACTTTTTTGCCCCCAATAATTCGGAATTTTTTCCCAAAATTCTGATTTTTTTTCCCCCCAAAATTTTTTTTCCCCCAAAAATTCGGAATTTTTTCCCAAAATTGTGATTTTTTTTTCCCCAAAAATTGGGATTTTTCCCCAAAAAAATTCGGACTTTTTCCCAAAATTGTGATTTTTTTTCCACCAAAATTGGGATTTTTCCCAAAAATGTGAATTTTCCCAAAATTGGGATTTTTCCCCAAATGTGAATTTTCCCGAAATTGGGATTTTTCCCCCCAATTTCTGCTCCCCCCCAGTCGTGCCCGGGCGCCCCCTGCCGGACGTTCCGCTGCTCCCTCCCCCCCCCTGCGGCCGCCGCGCACCTGGAGCTTCCACCTGGGCGGGAAAATGCACCTGGGCTGGCTGCGGCAGGTGAGACAGAGCACACCTGGGGGCACCTGGGCACACCTGGGCACACCTGGGACACACCCAAAATACACCTGGGGGCACCTGGGATACACCCAAAATACACCTGGGCACACCCAAAATACACCTGGAGCTTCCACCTGGGCGGGAAAATGCACCTGGGGTGGCTGCGGCAGGTGAGACACACCTGGGCACACCCAAAATACACCCACAATGCACCTGGGACACACCCAAAATACACCTGGGCACACCTGGGCACACCTGGGGGCACCTCAAATACACCTGGGCACACCTGGGCACACCCAAAATACACCTGGGGGCACCTGGGCACACCTGGGCACACCTGGGCACTCCCATAATGCACCTGGAGCTTCCACCTGGGCGGGAAAATGCACCTGGAGTGGCTGCGGCAGGTGAGACAGAGCACACCTGGGGGCACCTGGGCACACCTGGGGGCACCTCAAATACACCTGGGCACACCTGGGCACAACTGGGCACTCCCACAATGCACCTGGAGCTTCCACCTGGGCGGGAAAATGCACCTGGGCTGGCTGCGGCAGGTGAGACAGAGCACATACACCTGGGCACACCTGAGATATCCCTGACCTCACCTGGGCACACCTGGGCACACCTGGGGGCACCTGGGGGCACCCAAAATACACCTGGGGGCACCTGGGCACACCCAAAATACACCCAAAACACACCTGGGCACACCTGGGGGCACCTGGGATACACCTGGGCACACCTGGGCACTCCCATAATACACCTGGAGCTTCCACCTGGGCGGGAAAATGCACCTGGGGTGGCTGCGGCAGGTGAGACACACCCAAAATACACCTGGGCACACCTGGGGACACACCCAAAATACACCTGGACACACCCAAAATACACCCAAAATACACCTGGGGGGCACCCGAAATACACCTGGGACACACCTGGGCACACCTGGGGGCACCTGAGATATCCCTGACCTCACCTGGGCACACCTGGGCACACCCAAAATACACCTGGGCACACCTAGACACACCTGGGATACACCTGGGCACACCTGGGCACACCTGGGATACACCTGGGATACACCTGGGCGCACCTGGGGGCACCTGGGGGCACCTGGGATACACCTGGGCGCACCTGGGGGCACCTGGGGGCACCTGGGCACACCCACAATGCACCTGGAGCTTCCACCTGGGCGGGGAAAATGCACCTGGGGTGGGTGCGGCAGGTGAGACAGGACACACCCAAAATACACCTGGGGGCACCCAAAATGTACCCAAAATACACCTGGGCACACCTGAGATATCCCTGACCTCACCTGGGCACACCTGGGCACACCCAAAATACACCTGGGCATACCTAGGCACTCCCAAAATAAACCTGGGGGCTCCTGGGATACACCTGGGCACACCTGAGATATCCCTGACCTCACCTGGGCACACCTGGAGGGCACCTGGGATAGACCTGGGGGGTACCTGGGCACACCTGGGGAGGGATTTGGGCACCCAAAGTACACCTGGCACACCTGGGATACACCTGGGATACACCTGGGCACACCTGGGAACACCTGAGCACACCTGGGCACACCTGGGATACACCTGGGATACACCTGGGATACACCTGGGCACACCTGGGCACACCTGAGCACACCTGGGCACACCTGGGATACACCTGGGATACACCTGGGATACACCTGAGCACACCTGGGCACACCTGGGGGTTACCTGTGCCCTCACCTGTGCCCTCACCTGTGCAGGTGCCGTGGCCCAAGGTTCACCTGCTGAGCTCCGCCCAGGTGAGCTTCGACCAGAGAACCTTCCAGAACACCTGGGGGGGCACCGAGCTGCAGGTGAGACACGGGGGGGGCACCTGGGCACACCTGGGGGGGGTCAGAACACACCTGGGCACACCTGGGGGGGTCAGAACACACCTGGGCACACCTGGGGGGGTACCTGGGGGTACCTGGGACACACCCTGGGACACACCTGGGGACACCTGGGAGGGTACCTGGGGGTACCTGGGCACACCTGGGGGGCTCAGATCTCACCTGGGCAGACCTGGGCACACCTGGGCACACCTGGGGGGGTACCTGGGGGTAACCTGGGCACACCTGGGGACACACCTGGCACACCTGGGACACACCTGGGGGGCTCAGATCTCACCTGGGCACACCTGGGGGTTTCCTCACCTGTCCTTGGAGGGTTCGTGACCAATTTTTGGGGTTCCTCCCCCATTTTCGGGGTCTCTCACCTGTCCCAGGTGTTCCTCACCTGTCCCAGGTGTTTCTCCCCCATTTTGGGGGTCCTGATTCATTTTTTGGGGTTCCTGATTCATTTTTTGGGGTTCCTGATGAATTTTTTGGGGTTCCTGATGAATTTTCGGGGGTTCCTGATTCATTTTTCGGGTCTCTCACCTGTCCCAGGTGTTCCTCACCCAATTTTTGGGGTTCCTGATTCATTTTGGGGGTTCCTGATGGATTTTTGGGGTTTCCGATTAATTTTTTGTGTTTCTGGTTCGTTTTTGGGGTTCCTGACCGATTTTTTGGGGTTCCTGATGGATTTTTGGGGTTCCTGACTCATTTTTGGGGTTCCTGGTTCATTTTTGGGGTTCCTGATGGATTTTCGGGGTTCCTGATTTATTTTTTGGGGTTCCTGATGAACTTTTTGGGGTCTCTCACCTGTCCCAGGTGTTCCTCACCTGTTCTTGGGGTTCCTGATTCATTTTTTGGGGTTCCTGTTGAATATTTTGGGGTTTCTGATTTATTTTGTGGTTTCTGATGAATTTTTGGGGGTTCCTGACCGATTTTTGGGGTTCCTGGTTAATTTTTTGGGGGTTCTGATTCATTTTTGGGGTTCCTGACTCATTTTTTGAGTTCCTGACTCATTTTCGGGGGTTCCTGATTCATTTTTGGGGTTCTTGACCAATTTTTTGGGGTTCCTGATGGATTTTGGGGTTCTGATTCAGTTTTG
The DNA here is from genome assembly GCA_024362935.1 of Setophaga petechia. NCBI lineage: Eukaryota > Metazoa > Chordata > Aves > Passeriformes > Parulidae > Setophaga > Setophaga petechia. Next base: position 16,054 of record JANCRA010000462.1, read on the forward strand.
GGGTTCCTGACCCATTTTTGGGGTTCCTGATGGAATTTTGCTGTTCCTGATTCATTTTTTGGGGTTCTTGATTCTTTTTTTGGGGGTTCCTGATTCATTTTTGGGGTTCCTGGTTCATTTTTGGGGGTTCCTGATGGATTTTTGGGGTTTCTTGACCAATTTTTGGGGGTTCCTGATGGATTTTTTGGGGTTCTTGACCAATTTTTGGGGGTTCCTGATGGATTTTTGGGGTTCTTGGTTCATTTTTGGGGTTTCCTGATGACTTTTCGGGGGTTCCTGACCAATTTTTGGGGTTCCTGGTTCATTTTCGGGGTTCCTGATGGATTTTTTGGGTTCCTGATTCTTTTTTGGGGTTCCTGATTCATTTTTTGGGTTTCTGATGAACTTTTTGGGGTTCCTGACCCATTTTCGGGGTTCCTGGTTCATTTTTTGGGGTTTCTGGTTCATTTTTGGGGTTCCTGGTTCATTTTTTTGGGGTTCCTGATTCATTTTTGGGGTTCCTGATGGATTTTTTGGGGTTCTTGGTTCATTTTTGGGGTTCCTGATTAAATTTTTAGGGTTTCCTGATTAATTTTCGGGTTTATGATGAATTTTTGGGGTTCCTGATGAACTTTTCAGGTCTCTCACCTGTCCCAGGTGTTCCTCACCCATTTTTGGGGGTTCCTGGTTCATTTTTGGGGTTCCTGATGGATTTTTTGGGGTTTCCGATTCATTTTTTGTGTTTCTGGTTCGGTTTTGGGGTTCCTGACCGATTTTTTTGGGGTTCCTGACTCATTTTTGGGGTTCTTGACTCATTTTTGGGGGTTCCTGATTCATTTTCGGGGTTCCTGGTTCATTTTTGGGGGTTCCTGGTTCATTTTTCGGGGTTCCTGATGAATTTTTGGGGTTCCTGATGGATTTTTGGGGTTCTTGGTTCATTTTTGGGGTTCCTGATTAGATTTTTAGGGTTCCTGATTCATTTTCGGGTTTATGATGAATTTTTGGGGTTCCTGATGAACTTTTCAGGTGTCTCACCTGTCCCAGGTGTTCCTCACCCATTTTTGGGGTTCCTGGTTCATTTTTGGGGTTCCTGATGGATTTTTGGGGTTCCTGGTTCATTTTTGGGGTGTCTCTCTCACCTGTGCAGGTGCAGACGGAGCTGGAGCGGGTGGAGCCCCCAATCCCCCTCACCTGTCCCAGGTGTTCCTCACCTGTTCTGGGGGTTCCTGATGGATTTTTTTGGGGTTCCTGATGGATTTTCGGGGTTCCTGATTAATTTTTTGGGGTTCCTGGTTCATTTTTTGGGGTTCCTGATGGATTTTCGGGGTTCCTGGTTCATTTTTGGGGTTCCTGGTTCATTTTTGGGGTGTCTCTCACCTGTGCAGGTGCAGACGGAGCTGGAGCGGGTGGAGCCCCCCAATCCCCTCACCTGTCCCAGGTGTTCCTCACCCGTTCTTGGGGTTCCTGATGGATTTTCGGGGTTCCTGGTTCATTTTCGGGGTTCCTGATGGATTTTTTTGGGGTTCCTGTTGAATGTTTTGGGGTTCCTGTTTCACTTTTGGGGTGTCTCTCTCACCTGTGCAGGTGCAGACGGAGCTGGAGCGGGTGGAGCCCCCCAATCCCCTCACCTGTCCCAGGTGTTCCTCACCTGTTCTGGGGGTTTCTGATGAATTTTTGGGGTTCCTGTTTCACTTTTGGGGTGTCTCTCTCACCTGTGCAGGTGCAGACGGAGCTGGAGCGGGGTGACCCCCCCCCAATCCCCTCCCGCTGATTTTGGGGGCGTCCCTGGGGGGGCTCCTCCTGCTGGGGGCTGCTGGCGCTGGGGCTCTACAAGGTGAGAAAAGCCCAAAATTTACCCCAAAAAATCACCCAAAATCACCCAAAAAAATCACCCCAAAAATCACCCAAAAATCACCCAAAAATCACCCCAAAATCATCACAAAATTCACTCAAAATTCACCCCAAAATCACCCAAAAAATCACCCGAAATTCCTGCAAAATTCACCCAAAATTCACCCAAAATTCACCCAAAAATCATCCAAAAATTACTCCAAAAATCACCCCAAATTCACCAAAAAATCACCCCAAAATTATCACAAAATTCACTCAAAATTCACCCCAAAATCACCCAAAAATCACCCGAAATTCCTGCAAAATTCACCCAAAATTCACCAAAATTCACCCAAAATTCACCTAAAATTCATCCAAAATTCACCTGAAATTCACCCGAAATTCACCCAAAATTCACCCCAAATTTGCCCAAAATTCACACGAAATTCCTGCAAAATTCACCCCAAAAATCGCCCAAAATTCACCCAAAATTCACCCAAAAATCGCCCAAAATTCACCCAAAATCCCCCCAAAATTCCCCTGTTTTAAATCTAATTTTTGGGGTTTTTAAAAAATATTTTGGGCTGGATATTTTTAATTTTAACTTTAATTTTACATTTTACTTTTAATTTAAATTACTAATTTAAATTTTAATTTTAATTTAATTTTAATTTTAATTTTAATTTCGATTTTTAATTTTAATTTTTGATTTTTAATTTTAATTTTAATTTTAATTCTAATTTTCATTTTTAATTCTAATTCTAATTTTAATTTTAATTTTAATTTTTAATTTTAATTTTAACTTTAATTTTATTTTAATTTTTAATATTTAATTTTTAATTTTTATTTTAATTTTAATTTTTATTTTTTAATTTTAAGTTTAGGTTTAATTTTAATTTAATTTTAATTTTTAATATTTAATTTTAATTTTAATTTTAATTTTAATTTTTATTTTTATTTAATTTTATAATTTTAATTTAAATTTTATTTTAATTTAATTTTTAATATTTAATTTTAATTTTAATTTTAATTTTAATTTTTATTTTTATTTAATTTTATAATTTTAATTTAAATTTTATTTTAATTTTAATTTTCCAGGTCGGGTTCTTCAAGCGCCGCTACAAGGAAATGCTGGAGGGGAACGAGACCCCCGGGGACCCCAGGCCGCCAATTAATTCCAAATTAATTCCAAATTTTAATTAAAAATTCATTAAAATTAATGTTGAAAGGCATCTCAAAAATCCAATAAAAATACATTTTAAAAATCATTGAAAAATTCATTGAAAAATCCAAATTTCTTTAAAAAATCCCTTGAAAAATCCGTTTAAAAATCCAAATTTCATTTTAAAATCCATTAAAAATTAAAGTTTCAATTAAAAGCTGACTACGATAAAGGAATTAAAATTGCATTAAAAATTCAGAAATTCAGGGAAATGTTCTTTGGGAATTTGGGGAATTTTTGGGGATTTATTTGGGATTTTTAAAAAATTTTATTTGGGAATTATTTGGGATTTTTTGGGGGATTTTTTTGAGATTTATTTTGGAATTTATTTGGAATTTATTGGGAATTTATTGGGAATTATTTGGGAATTATTCCGGAATTTTTTGGGATTTATTGAGAATTTATTGGGAATTATTTGGGAATTTATTGGGAATTTTTTGGGGTTCTTTTATCATTATTTGGGAATTATTTTGGAATTATTCTGGATTTTTTTGGGATTTATTTTGGATTTATTTTGGAATTATTTTGTAATTTCTTTGGGATTTATTTGGGAATTCTTTGGCAAATTTTTTGGGATTTATTTGAGATTTTTAAAAATTATTTTGGATTTATTCGGGTTTATTAAAAGATATTTGAGAATTCTTTGGGAATTTGGGGTTGGGGACGGGACCCCAAAATTCCAGAATCCCAGAATCTCTGGGATTTACCCAAAAAATCCAAAATTTTACCGAAATTTCACCCGAAAATCCCAAAAATTCCCCCCTAAAATCCCAAAAATTCATCCCCAAAAATCCTCAAAATTCACCCCAAAAATCCCAAAAATTCACCCCCAAAAATCCTCAAAATTCACCCAAAATTTCACCCCCAAAATCCCAAATTTTCTCGACCTTTCCCCCCAAAATCCAAAATTTTACCCCAAATTTTGCTCAAATTCTCCCCAAAAATCCCAAATTCACCCCAAAAATTCTGAATTTACCCCAAAAGTTCCGAATTTACCCCAAAAGTTCCGAATTTACCCCAAAATTTTCAATTTCACCCCAAATTCGCTCCAAAAACCCCAAATTTCCTCCCGTGGTGGGCGTGGCCACGCTAAAATTTAAATAAAGGGGCGTGGTTACCACAGATTCGCTCTTAATTTAAATAAAGGGGCGTGGTTTACACGGACCCGCTCTCAATTTAAATAAAGGGGCGTGGCTTGCACAGGCACGCTCTTAATTTAAATAAAGGGGCGTGGTTTCAACTGAGCGTCTCCTAATTTAAATAAAGGGGCGTGGTTTCCACCCGGGCTTAGGGCCAACATTAAATTTAAATAAAGGGGCGTGGTTTGTCCCGAGGGGCGTGGCCTTAGCGCGGTGGGCGGGGCTTGGGGCGCCCCAAACGTCGCCCCAAAAGTCGCGGCCGAGGCCGGAACCCCAAAAACCCCAAAAAATCCCCAAAAAAATCCCAAAAAATCCCCAAAAAACCCCAAAAAAATCCCCAAAAATCCCAAAAATCCCCAAAAATCCCCAAATCCCCTCCCCCCGCCCCTCCCCGCATGTCGCGACAGGTCCCGACAGCGCTCGCGCCGCTGCTGCTGCTGCTGCTCGTCCGTGAGTTCGGGGATTGGGGGAATTTTTGGGGTTTTTTGGGATTTTTTGGGGGAATTTTGGGGTTTTTGGGGAATTTTTGGGGTTTTGGGAAAATTTTGGGGGTTTTGGGGATTTTTTGGGGTTTTTTTTTTGGGATTTCTGGGGGATTTTTGGGGATTTTTTGGGATTTTTTTCGGGTTATTTTGGGGGGATATTTTGGGGTTTTTTGGGGGTTTTGGGGATTTTTTTGGGGATTTTTTGGGGGGAATTTTGGGGGATTCTTTGGGGATTTTTAGGGGATTTCTGGGGGATTTTTTGGGGTTTTTTGGGGGTTTTTTAGGGGATTTTTGGGGGGATATTTTGGGGTTTTTTGGGGATTTTTTCGGGGATTTTTGGGATTTTTTTCGGGGTTTTTGGGGGATTTTTGGGGACTTTTTTGGGAAATTTTTTCGGGGTTTTTTGGGGGGTTCTTTTGGGAATTTTGGGGGGTTTTTTGGGGATATTTTAGGGGATTTCTGGGGGATTTTTGGGGATTTTTTTTGGTGTTTTTTTGGAATTTTTGGGGGGATTTTTTTCGAGTTTTTTTTTTTTATTTTTTTCGGGGTTTTTTGGGTTTTTTTCGGGAATTTTTGGAATTTTTTTCGGGGTTTTTTTTGGGGGATATTTTGAGGGTTTTTTGCGGGATTCTTTTGGGATTTTTCGGGGTTATTTTGGGATTTTTTGGGGGTTTTTTTGGGGGGATATTTTGGGAATTTTGGGGGATTTTTGGGGGATATTTTAGGGGATTTCTGGGGGATTTTTGGGGATTATTTTTGGGGATTTTTTGGGGTCATTTTGGAGGGATTTTTGGGGGGATTTTTGGGGGTTTTTTGGGGATTTTTTTCGGGGTTTTTGGGGGGATATTTTGGGGTTTTTGGAGGGATTTTTTTGGGTTGTTTGGGATTTTTTTCGGGGATTTTTGGGGGGGATATTTTGGGGATTTTTGGCGATTTTTTCGGAGGTTTTTGGGGTTTTTTTGGGATTTTTTGGGGGGAATTTTGGGGGATTCTTTGGGGATTTTTAGGGGATTTCTGGAGGATTTTTGGGGATTTTTTTTGGGTTTTTTAGTGGAATTTTGGGGGGATATTTTGGGATTTTTGGGGGGGATTTTTTGGGATTTTTGGGGGGATTTTTTGGGATTTTTTTTGGGGTTTTTTTCGGGTTATTTTGGGGATTTTTTTGGGACTTTTTTCGAGGTTTTTTGGGATTTTTTTGAGGTTTTTTTGGGATTTTTTTCGGGGTTTTTTGGGGGTTTTTTGGGGTTTTTTGGGAATTGTTTTGGGGGTTTTTGGGATTTTTTTGGGATTATTTTGAGGTTTTTTGGGGTGGATTTTTTGGGGTTATTTTGGGAAATTTTTGGGATTTTTGGGGGGGATTTTTTGGGGATTTTTTTGGGGTTTTTTTGTGATTTTTTGGGGATTTTTTGGGGCTATTTTGGGGGTTATTTGGGGATTTTTTTAGGGTTATTTTTGGATTATTTTTGGATTTTTTTGGGGGATTTTTGGGATTTTTCGGGGCCGAGCCCCGGGGGGGTCGCGGGTTTCGGGGGCGGGGCCGCGGGGACCGGTCGGACCGGCCCCAAAAAACCCCAAAAATGCCCCGGGGGGTGGGGGAGGGGCCCCAAAAAACCCCAAAAATGAGCCCGAGGGGGTGGGGGAGGGGCGGGGAAAATTCCCAAAAAAATCCCCCCAAAAAATTCCAAAAATTCACCAAAAAAATCACCAAAAAATCCCCCAAAATTCACCAAAAAATCACAAAAAATTTCCCCAAAATTTCCCAAAAATTCCCCCAAAAATCACCAAAAATCCCTCAAAAATCCCCCCCAAAATCCCCAAAATTTACAAAAAATTCCCCAAAAAATTCCCCAAAAATCACCAAAAAATCACCAAAATTCGCCCAAAAATCCCTCAAAAAATCCCCCCAAAATCACCCAAAAATTCACCAAAAATTCACCAAGAATTCACCCAAAAATCACCCAAAAATCACCGAAAATTCACCAAAAAATCACCAAAAAAATCCCCAAAAATCAGCAACGATTCCCCCCAAAATCTCCCGAAATTCGCTAAAAATTCCCCCAAAATTCCCCAAAAAATCTCCCAAAAATTCAACCCAAATGTCTCTGAAATTCACAAAAAATTCACCAAAAATTCACCAAAAAATCCACTAAAATCCTCCAAAATTTCCCCAAAATTAATCCCAAAATTCCCTAAAAATTCTTGGAAAAAATGCCCAAAATTAATCCAAAATTCTCCCCCAAAATTCACAAAAATCCCCCCAAAATTTCAACAAAATTCCCCCAAAATTCCCCCCAAAATCACCAAAAAATTCAAAAAAATTCCATAAAAATTCCCCAAAAATCCCCAAAAATTTCCTCAAATTTCCCCCAAAAATTCACCAAAAATTCAAGAAAAATTCCATCAAAATTCCCCAAAAATCCCCAAAAATTTCCTCAAATTTTCCCTTCAAATTTCCCCAAAATTCCCCCAAAATTCCCCCCAAAAATTCCATAAAAATTCCCCAAAATTCCTCAAAAATTCCCCAAAAATTCAACAAAAAATTCAAAAAAATTCCACGAAAATTCCCCAAAAATCCCCAAAATTTTCCCAAATTTTCCCCCAAAATTCCCCAAAAATTCACCAAAAAATTCAAAAAAATTCCTTAAAAGTTCCCCAAAAAATCCCCCAAAAATTCCTCAAATTTTCCCCCAAAATTCCCCCCAAAAATTCAAAAAATTTCACCCAAAATTCCTCAAAAATTCCCCAAATTCCCCCAAAATTTCCCCAAAAATTCACCAAAAAATCAGAAAAATTCTGCCAAAAATCCCCCCAAAAATTCCCAAAATTTCACAATAAATCCCCCAAATTTTCCTTAAAATTCACCAAAAATTCACCAAAAATTCAAGAAAAATTCCATAAAAATTCCCCAAAAAGTCCCCAAAAATTCCTCAAATTTTCCCTCCAAATTCCCCCAAAATTCCCCCAAAATTCCCCCAAAAATTCAACAAAATTCTCCCAAAATTCACCAAAAAATTCAAAAAAATCCTTAAAAATTCCCCAAAAATCCCCAAAAATTCCTCAAATTTTCCCCCAAAATTCACCAAAAAATTTCAAAAAAATTCCCCCAAAATTCACCAAAAAAATTCAAAAAAATTCCATAAAAATTCCCCAAAAAATCCCCAAAAAATTCCTCAAATTTTCCCCCAAAATTCCCCCAAAAAATTAAAAAAATTCCCCCAAAATTCCTCGAAAATTTCCCAAATTTCCCCGATTTTCCCCCAAAAGGCTCCGGGAGCGGCGCCGAGGCGGAGGCGGAGTCGGAATGTGAGTTATGCAAATGAGGCAATGAATATTCATGAGGGGACCGGAAATGGGGTGGGGGAGCCCCAAAATGGGAAAAAAGAACAAAAAATGGGGAAAAAGGAGGAAAAAATTTGGGTTAAAAATTCCAAAAATTTGGGGAAAAAAAAGACCCAAAAATGGGGAAAAAAATTTCCAAAATTGGGATTTAAAAAATCCAAAAATTTGGGGTAAAAATGCAAAAAATTTGGGATAAAAATGCAAAAAAACCCCCAAAAATTTGTATTAAAAATTCCAAAAATTTGGGGAAAAAAAGACCCAAAATTTGGGATAAAATACCCAAAAATGGGAGAAAAAAAATCCAAAAATTGGGATTTAAAAAATCCAAAAATTTGGGAAAAGGGACCCAAAATTTGGGGTAAAAAATGCCAAAAATTGTGGGGAAAAATCCAAAAATTTGGATTAAAAATTCCAAAAATTTGGGAAAAGGGACCCAAAAAATGCCAAAAAATTGGGGGGAAAAAATCTCAAAAATGGGAAAAATTGCCAAAATCGGGAACTGAAAAATTTGGGGAAAAGGACCCAAAAATTGGGGGGGAAAAACCCCAAAAATTTGGATTAAAATCCAAAAATTTGGAAAAAGGGACCCAAAATTTGGGATAAAAAATGCCAAAATTTGGGGGGAAAAACCCCAAAAATTTGGATTAAAAATTCCAAAAATTTGGGAAAAGGGACCCAAAATTTGGGGTAAAAAATACCAAAAATGGGAGTAAAAAAATGTCCCAAAATGGGGGATAAAAAATTAAAAAATTTGGGTAAAGGGACCCAAAATTTGGGGGGAAAAGTGCCAAAAATTGGCGGAAAAAAATTCAAAAATTTGGGGTAAAAATTCCAAAAATTTGGGAAAGGGACCCAAAATTTGGGGTAAAAAATGCCAAAAATTGGGGGAAAGAAAAATCCAAAAATTTGGGAAAAGGGACCCAAAAAATGCCAAAAAATTGGGGGAAAAAAATTCCAAAAATGGGAAAAATTGCCAAAATTGGGAACTGAAAAATTTGGGGAAAAGGACCCAAAAATTGGGGAAAAAACCCCAAAATTTGGGGTGAAAAACCCCAAAATTGGGATTTCCGGCCCCTCCCCCACCGGGGGTTGCGACACCGAGGGGGGGAGGGGCGGGGGGGGGAGGGGCCCCAAAAAGGGGAAGTGGAGCCCAAAGGGCCCCAAAAACCCCAAAATTCACCCCAAAATTGCCCAAATTTGGTCAAAAATAAAAACCCGGAAAATTCGCAGCAAAAATTCTCAAATTTGGTCCAAAAAAGCCCAAAATTGTCCCCAAAAATGGCAAAATTCAGCCCAAAAAATTCCCCCCAAAATCTTCTCCATAAATGGCAAAATTGTCCCCAAAAATCCCCAAAAAAGGGACCCCAAAAACCCCAAAATTGTCCCCAAAAATCCCCGAAAAAGGACCCGAAAAATCCCTAAAAGGGACCCCAAAAACCCCAAAATTGTTCCCAAAAATCCCCAAAATTGTCCCCAAAAATCCCCAAAAAGGGACCCGAAAAATCCCTAAAAGGGACCCCAAAAATGGCAAAATTCAGCCCAAAAATCCCCAAAATCTGCCCCGAAAATCCCCAAAATTCTGCCCCAAAAATCCCCAAAAAAGGACCCGAAAAATCCCTAAAAGGGACCCCAAAAATGGCAAAATTCAGCCCAAAAATCCACCCCAAAATCTGCCCCGAAAATCCCCAAAATTGTCCCCAAAAAATCCCCAAAATGGGACCCCAAAAACCCCAAAATTGTCCCCAAAAATCCCCAAAAAGGGACCTGAAAAATCCCTAAAAGGGACCCCAAAAATCCCAAAATTCAGCCCAAAAATTCCCCCCAAATTCTGCCCCAAAAACCCCAAAATTCTGCCCCAAAAATCCCTAAAAAAGGACCCCAAAAACCCCAAAATCAGCCCCAAAAATCCCCCAAAAATGTTCCTCAATCCCCTAAGCAGGTTCCTAAATCCTCTAATCCCACCCAAAAATGTTCCTAAATCCCCTAAATGCCCCCAAAATCCCCAGAAAAGGTTCCTAAATTCACTAACCAGGTTCCTAAATCCCCTAAACCCACCCAGAAAGGTTCCTAAATCCCCTAATTTCCCCCAAAAATCCCCCAAAAATTCCCCTAAATTTCCCCAAAATCGCTCCCAAACCCCCCAATCAAGTTCCTAAATCCCCTAATCCCACCCAAAAATGTTCCTAAATCCCCTGGCCATGTCCTAAATCCCCTAATCCCACCCAGAAAGGTCCCTAAATCCCCTAATCAGGTCCCTAAATCCCCTAAATGCCCCCCAAAATCCCCCAAATGGTTCCTAAATCCCCTAAACCACTGAATAAAGGTTCCTAAACCCCCTAATTTCCCCCCAAAATCCCCCAAAAATCCCCCCAAAATCGCTCCCAAATCCCCCAAAAAGGTTCCTAAATCACCTAATGAGGTTCCTAAATCCCCTGATCAGGTCCCTAAATCCCCTAATCCCACCCCCAAATGGTTCCTAAATCCCCTAAACAACCGAATAAAGGTTCCTAAATCCCCTAATTTCCCCCAAAAATCCCCCAAAAATTCCCCTAAATTTCCCCAAAATCGCTCCCAAACCCCCCAATCAAGTTCCTAAATCCCCTAATCCCACCCAAAAATGTTCCTAAATCCCCTGGCCATGTTCCTAAATCCCCTAAACCCACCCAGAAAGGTTCCTAAATCCCCCCAAAGTCCCCCTAAATTCCCCCCGTAAATGTTCCTAAATCTCTTAATCAGGTTCCTAAATCCCCTAAACCCACCCAGAAAGGTCCCTAAATCCCCTAATCAGGTCCCTAAATCCCCTAAATGCCACCAAAAATCCCCTGAAAAGGTTCCTAAACCCCCTAATCAGGTTCCTAAATCGCCTAATCCCACCCAGAAAGGTTCCTAAATACCCCAATCTCCTCCCAAACACCCCCAAAATCGCTCCCAATCCCCCCAAAAAGGTTCCTAAATCACCTAATGAGGTTCCTAAATCCCCTAAACCCACCCAAAATGTTCCTAAATCCCCTGGCCATGTTCCTAAATCCCCTAAACCCACGCAGAAAGGTTCCTAAATCCCCTAATCAGGTTCCTAAATCCCCTAAACCCACCCAAAATGTTCCTAAACCCCCTAATCCCGTTCCAGGGTCCCAGTGTGGTCTCTCCCGCTCCCGTGGCCGGGTCGTGGGGGGCTCGGACGCTCGGCCGGGCCGGTGCCTAAACCCCAAAACCCCCAAAACCCCCAAATCCCATCCCGGGGATGTTCCTAAACCCCCTAACCAGGTTCCTAAGTCCCCTAAACCCACCCAGAAAGGTTCCTAAATCCCCTAAATGCCCCCCAAAATCCCCTGAAAAGGTTCCTAAATCCCCTCCAAATCCCCCCATAAAGGTTGCCAAACCCCAAAACCAGGTTCCTAAATCCCCTAAACCATCCCCATAAAGGTTCCTAAATCCCCTAAATGCCCCCCAAAATCCTCCAAAAAGGTTCCTAAATCCCCTGGCCAGGTTCCTAAATCCCCTGGCCAGGTTCCTAAATCCCACGCAGAAAGGTTCCTAAATCCCCTAATCACGTTCCTAAATCCCCTAAATGCCCCCCAAAATCCCCAGAAAAGGTTCCTAAATCCCCTAACCAGGTTCCTAAATCCCCTAATCCCACCCAGAAAGGTTCCTAAATCCCCTAATCAGGTCCCTAAATCCCCTAAATGCCCCGCAAAATCCCCTGAAAAGGTTCCTAAGCCCCCTAACCAGGTTCCTAAATCCCCTAATCCCACCCCAAAAGGTTCCTAAATCCCCTAAACAACCGAATAAAGGTTCCTAAACCCCCTAATTTCCCCCCAAAATCCCCCCAAAAATCCCCCCAAAATCGCTCCCAAACCCCCCAATCAAGTTCCTAAATCCCCTAATCCCACCCAAAAATGTTCCTAAATCCCCTGGCCATGTTCCTAAATCCCCTAATCCCACCCCAAAAGGTTCCTAAATCCCCTAAATGCCACCCAAAATCCCCCGAAAAGGTTCCTAAATCCCCTGGCCAGGTTCCTAAATCCCCTAATCCCACCCAGAAATGTTCCTAAATCCCCTAATCAGGTCCCTAAATCCCCTAATCCCACCCAAAAAGGTTCCTAAATCCCCTAAATCACTGAATAAAGGTTCCTAAATCCCCTAACATCCCCCAAATCTCCCCCAAATCCCCTGAAATTGTTCTTAAACCTCCTAACCAGGTTCCTAAATCCCCTAAACCCACCCAGAAAGGTTCCTAAATCCCCTAATCAGGTTCCTAAATCCCCTAAACCCACCCAAAATGTTCCTAAATCCCCTGGCCATGTTCCTAAATCCCCTAAACCTGTGCAGAAAGGTTCCTAAATCCTGTAATCAGGTTCCTAAATCCCCTAAACCCACCCAAAATGTTCCTAAACCCCCTAATTCCCGTTCCAGGGTCCCAGTGTGGTCTCTCCCGCTCCCGTGGCCGGGTCGTGGGGGGCTCGGACGCTCGGCCGGGCCGGTGCCTAAACCCCCAAAACCCCCAAAACCCCCAAATCCCACCCCAGGGATGTTCCTAAACCCCCTAATCAGGTTCCTAAGTCCCCTAAACCCATCCAGAAAGGTTCCTAAATCCCCTAAATGCCCCCCAAAATCCCCTGAAAAGGGTTCCTAAATCCCCTCCAAATCCCCCCATAAAGGTTGCCAAACCCCAAAACCAGGTTCCTAAATCCCCTAAACCATCCCCATAAAGGTTCCTAAATCCCCTAAATGCCCCCCAAAATCCTCCAAAAAGGTTCCTAAATCCCCTGGCCAGGTTCCTAAATCCCCTGGCCAGGTTCCTAAATCCCACGCAGAAAGGTTCCTAAATCCGCTAATCACGTTCCTAAATCCCCTAAATGCCACCCAAAATCCCCCGGAAAAGGTTCCTAAATCCCCTAATCAGGTTCCTAAATCCCCTAAATGCCCCCCAAAATCCTCCCATAAAGGTTCCTAAACCCCCAGATTTCATCCCAAGCAGGTTCCTAAATCCCCTAAACCCACCCAAAATGTTCCTAAACCCCCTAATCCCGTTCCAGGGTCCCAGTGTGGTCTCTCCCGCTCCCGTGGCCGGGTCGTGGGGGGGCTCGGACGCTCGGCCCGGGCCGGTGGCCGTGGGCGGTCAGTCTGCAGCTGCGGGGGGGGCACCGCTGCGGGGGCAGCCTGGTCAGCCCCGAGTGGGTGCTGAGCGCGGCGCACTGCTTCATGGGGTGAGACAGGGGGTTTAGGAACCTTTTATGGGGATTTGAGAGGGGTTTGGGGTCCCTGGTGACCCCAGAGTGGGGTGCTGAGCGCGGCGCACTGCTTCATGGGGTGAGACAGGGGGTTTAGGAACCTTTTATGGGGATTTGAGAGGGGTTTGGGGTCCCTGGTGACCCCAGAGTGGGTGCTGAGCGCGGCGCACTGCTTCCAAGGGTGAGACAAAGGGGTTTAGGAACATTCTAAAGGGGTTTAGGAACCTTTTATGGGGATTTGAGAGGGGTTTGGGGTCCCTGGTCAGCCCAGAGTGGGTGCTGAGCGCCGCGCACTGCTTCACAGGGTGAGCCTAAGGGATTTAGGAACATTCTAAAGGGGTTTAGGAACCTTTTATGGGGATTTGAGGGGGGGTTTGGGGTCCCTGGTGACCCCAGAGTGGGTGCTGAGCGCTGCGCACTGCTTCACGGGGTGAGCCTAAGGGATTTAGGAGCGTTCTAAAGGGGTTTAGGAACCTTTTATGGGGAGTTTAGGGGATTTAGGAGCCTTTTTGGGGGGAGTTTAGGGGGTTTAGGAGCATTTTATGGGGATTTGAGGGGGGGCTTGGGGTCCCTGGTGACCCCAGAGTGGGTGCTGAGCGCGGCGCACTGCTTCATGGGGTGAGCTAAAGGGATTTAGGAACAGTTTATGGGGATTTGAGAGGGGTTTGGGGTCCCTGGTGACCCCAGAGTGGGTGCTGAGCGCCGCGCACTGCTGCACGGGGGTGAGATAGGGGGTTTAGGAACATTTTTGGGTTTGGTTTAGGGGATTTAGGAACCTTTTATGGGGATTTGGGGGGATTTTGGGGTGTTTGAGGGGGCGTTTGGGGTCCCTGGTGAGCCCAGAGTGGGTGCTGAGCGCCGCGCACTGCTTCAGGGGGTGAGCCTAAGGGATTTAGGAACGTTCTAAAGGGGTTTAGGAACCTTTTATGGGGATTTGAGGGGGGGCTTGGGGTCCCTGGTCAGCCCCGAGTGGGTGCTGAGCACAGTGCACTGCTTCAGGGGGTGAGACAGGGGGTTTAGGAACCTTTCATGGGGATTTGAGAGGGGTTTGGGGGTCCCTGGTGAGCCCCCAGTGGGTGCTGAGCGCGGCGCACTGCTTCACGGGGGTGAGCCTAAGGGGTTTAGGAACCTTTCATGGGGATTTGAGAGGGGTTTGGTGTCCCTGGTGACCCCCAGTGGGTGCTGAGCACGGCACACTGCTTCACGGGGTGAGCCTGAGGGATTTAGGAGCGTTCTAAAGGGGTTTAGGAGCCTTTTATGGGGATTTGAGGGGGGGTTTGGTGTCCCTGGTGACCCCCAGTGGGTGCTGAGCGCGGCGCACTGCTTCATGGGGTGAGCCTAAGGGATTTAGGAGCGTTTGGGAGGGATTTAGGAACGTTTTATGGGGATTTGAGGGGGGTTTGGGGTCCCTGGTGACCCCAGAGTGGGTGCTGAGCGCGGCGCACTGCTTCCAAGGGTGAGCCTAAGGGATTTAGGAGCAGTTTATGGGGAGTTTAGGGGGTTTAGGAGCCTTTCATGGGGAGTTTAGGGGATTTAGGAACATTCTATGGGGATTTGGGAGCGTTTTTGGGGGGAGTTTAGGGGATTTAGGAACCTTTCATGGGGATTTGAGAGGGGTTTGGGGTCCCTGGTGACCCCCAGTGGGTGCTGAGCGCGGCGCACTGCTGCACGGGGTGAGACGAGGGGATTTAGGAGCATTTTTGGGGGGAGTTTAGGGGATTTAGGAGCCTTTGGGAGGGATTTTGGAACCTTTTATGAGGATTTAGGGGATTTAGGAGCCTTTTATGGGGATTTGAGGGGGCTTTGGGGTCCCTGGTGACCCCAGAGTGGGTGCTGAGCACGGCGCACTGCTTCACGGGGTGAGCCTAAGGGATTTAGGAACGTTCTAAAGGGGTTTAGGAACCTTTTATGGGGAGTTTAGGGGATTTAGGAGCCTTTTTGGGGGGAGTTTAGGGGATTTAGGAACCTTTTATGGGGAGTTTAGGGGATTTAGGAGCCTTTTTGGGGGGAGTTTAGGGGGTTTAGGAGCCTTTTATGGGGATTTGAGGGAGTTTTGGGGGGAGTTTAGGGGATTTAGGAACCTTTGGGAGGGGTTTAGGAACCTTTTATGGGGAGTTTAGGGGATTTAGGAGCATTTTAAAGGGGTTTAGGAGCCTTTTATGGGGATTTGGGAGCATTTTGGGGAGAGTTTAGGGGATTTAGGAGCGTTTTATGGGGATTTGGGAGCCTTTTATGGGGAGTTTAGGGGATTTGGGAGCCTTTTTGGGGGGATTTAGGAGCCTTTTATGGGGATTTCAGGGTGGTTTAGGAGCATTTTTGGGGTTGGTTTAGGGGATTTAGGAGCCTTTTTGGGGGGAGTTTAGGGGATTTAGGAACCTTTGGGAGGGGTTTAGGAACCTTTTATGGGGATTTCAGGGGATTTAGGAGCCTTTTATGGGGATTTGGCAGCGATTTTGGGGGGAGTTTAGGGGATTTAGGAACCTTTCACGGGGAGTTTAGGGGATTTAGGAGCATTCTAAAGGGGTTTAGGCGCCTTTTATGGGGATTTAGGAACCTTTTATGGGAGTTTGGGGGAGTTTTATGGGGATTTGAGGGGATTTAGGAGCCTTTTATGGGGATTTGGGAGCGTTTTGGGGGGAGTTTAGGGGATTTAGGAGCCTTTTGTGGGCAGTTTAGGGGGTTTAGGAACCTTTTATGGGGAGTTTAGGGGGTTTAGGAGCCTTTTATGGGGAGTTTAGGGGATTTAGGAATGTTTTTGGGGGGAATTTAGGGGATTTAGGAGCCTTTTTGGGGGGAATTTAGGGGATTTAGGAGCCTTTTGGGGTTTGGTTTGGGGGATTTAGAACCTTTGGGAGGGATTTATGGGGGTTTGGGAGCGTTTTGGGGGATTTTAGGGGGGATTTTGGGGGTTTAGGATCGTGTCAAGGGGATTTAGGAACATTTTGAGAGGATTTGGGGTTGGTTTAGGGGATTTAGGAGCCTTTTATGGGGAGTTCAGGGGGTTTAGGAACATTTTATGGGGATTTGGGGGGATTTTGGGGGGATTTTGGGGGGATTTTGGGGGGTTTGGGGGGATTTTGGGAGGGTTTCTGAGGGGTTTAGGGGGGTTTAGGATCGTGTCGAGGGGATTTAGGAATATTTTGAGTGAATTTTGGGTGAATTTCGGGATAATTTTGGGGTGAATTTGGGATAATTTTGGGGGTGAATTTTGAAGTTAATTTTGGGATAATTTTGTGATAATTTTGGGGATAATTTTGGGGTGAATTTTGGGGATAATTTTGGGGTGAATTTTGGGGTAATTTTGGGGTGAATTTTGGGATAATTTTGTGATAATTTTGGGGTGAATTTTGGGGTAATTTCTGTTGATTTTTGGATAATTTTGGGGTAATTTTGGGGTAATTTCTGTTGATTTTTGGGTGAATTTTGGGATCATTTTGTGATAATTTTGGGGTCATTGTGGGGTAATTTTGGGATAATTTGGGGTGAATTTCTGTTGATTTTGTGATATTTTTGTGATATTTTTGCGATAATTTTGGGATCATTTTGGGGTAATTTCTGTTGATTTTGGGTAAATTTTGTGATAATTTTGGGGTAATTTTGTGATATTTCTGTGATAATTTTGGGGTGAATTTTGTGATAATTTTGGGGTAATTTCAGTTGAATTTTGGGGTCATTTCTGTTGATTTTGGGTCCCCTCTCAGCCCCGGGGGTCTCCGGGCCCCTCTGTCCGAGTGGCGAGCGGTGCTGGGGCGGCTGCGGCTGCAGAGTGACCACGGGAGTGACCACGGGAGTGACCACGGGAGTGACCACGGGACTGACCACAGCACTGACCACCCCAGTGACCACCCCAGTGACCACCTGAATGGATCCCGGAGTGACCACAGGGATGGACACAGGTACGGACACGGGAGTGACCACAGGGACGGACATGAGGGTGACCCCAAGAATGACCACAGGAGTGACCACAGGAGTGACCACCTGAGTGACCCCTGGGATGGACAGAGGGATGGACACAAGGATGAACACAGGGATGGACATGAGAGTGACCACTTGAATGACCACAGGGACGACCATGGGAGTGACCACTGGGCTGACCACTGGGACAGACAGAGGGATGGAGATGAGGGTGACCACAGGAGTGACCACAGGGACAAACACAGGAATGACCACTGGGATGGACATGAGGGTGACCCCTCATCATTTTAGGGTGACCACCAGAGTGACCACTGGAGTGACCACAGGAGTGACCACCTGAGTGACCACAGGGATGGACACAGGGATGACCATGGCAGTGACCACAGGAGTGACCACTGAATGACCACAGGGATGGACACAGGGATGACCAGAGGAGTGACCACCAGAGTGACCACAATACTGACCACAGGAGTGACCACTTGAATGACCACAGGGATGGACATGAGGATGGACATGAGGGTGACCACGGGAGTGACCACAGGGATGGACACAGGGATGGACTTGGGAATGACCACAGGGGTGACCACAGGAGTGACCACAGGAGTGACCACCAGAGTGACCACTTGAATGACCACAGGGATGGACAGAGGGATGGACATGAGGGTGACCATGGGAGTGACCACAGGGATGGACACAGGGATGGACATGGGAGTGACCACAGGAGTGACCACAGGAGTGACCACTTTCAATTTCCACAGACGTGACCCCTCTGCTGACCCCTGGGATGACCCCGAGGATGACCCCGGCCAGGAGCTGGGCGTGGCCGAGCTCGTGGTCCACGAGCGCTTCCGGGGCGTGCGGGGGGGGTCACGACCTCGCCCTGCTCAGGCTCCGCCCCCCGGCCACGCCCGGCCCGAGGGTGGGGCCCGTGTGCCTGCCCCGCCCCCACCTGCGCCCGCCCTTCGGCCGCACCTGCTGGGTCACGGGCTGGGGGCACGTGGCCGAGAACGGTGAGTGACCAAAAACCCCAAAAAACCCAAAATTCACCCCAAAATCAGCCCAAAAATCACCTCAAAAATCCCTGAAATTCACCCCAAAATTCAGCCTAAAATCCCTGAAATTGACCCCAAAATTGACCCCAACTCCATCCAATGTTCCCTGCTGGGTCACGGGCTGGGGACACGTGGCCGAGAACGGTGAGTGACCAAAACCCCAAAAACCCCGAAATTCACCCCAAAATCAGCCCAAAAACCTGAAATTCAGCCCAAAAATCACCTGAAATGTCCCTGAGATTCAGCCCAAAATTCACCCCAAAAATCACCCCAAAAACCCCGAAATTTACCCCAAAAATCACCTCAAAAATCCCTGAAATTCAGCCCAAAATCCCTGAAATTCACCCCAAAATTTTCGCGGATTTCTCCCGGGATTTCGGGGAGGGGTCTCTCCCAATTTGGGGAGGGGTCCCAGGATGTTTTGGGGAGGGATTTTTTGGGCTCTCTCACCCCATTTTTTAGAGTTTCTCACCCCATTTTTTCCCGTTTCTCACTGGATTTTCGGGGATTTCTCACTGGAATTTTGTGGATTTCTCCCGGGATTTTAGGGGAGGGGTCTGTCCCAATTTGAGGAGGGGTCTCAGGGGTCTCACCCCAATTTGAGGAGGGGTCTCAGGATGTTTTGGGTTCTTTCACCCCATTTTTTAGAGTTTCTCACCCCATTTTTCACCATTTCTCACCGGATTTTCAGGGATTTTTCCCGGGATTTTTCGCGATTTCCCCCGGGATTTTTGGGGAGGGGTCTCTCCCAATTTGGGGAAGGGTCTCACCTATTTTTGGGGTCTGGAATCCCCTGAATTTGGGCTGTCTCACCCCCATTTTTTTACATTTCTCACCCCATTTTTTGGGCCCTTTAACCCCATTTTTTCCCGTTTCTCACTCAATTTTTTGCGGATTTCTCCCGGGATTTCGGGCAGGGGTCTCTGGGTAATTTGAGGAGGGGTCTCAGGGTGTCCCCCCCTGTCCCGCAGTGTCGCTGCCGGCGCGGTGGCCGCTGCAGGAGGGGTCTCACCCCAATTTCGGTCTCCTCACCCCAATATTTTGAGGTTTTTAACCCCATTTTTTCCCGTTTCTCACCGGAATATTTACAAATTTCTCCCGGGATTTCGGGGAGGGGTCTGTCCCCATTTGAGGAGGGGTCTCACCCCAATTTCAGTCTCCTCACCCCAATATTTTGGGCTCTCTCACCCCATTTTTGGGGCTCTCTCACCCCATTTTTTCACATTTCTCGCCCCATTTTTTCCCATTTCTCACTCAATTTTTCACGAATTTCTCCCGGGATTTCGGGGAGGGGTCTCTCCCAATTTGGGGAGGGGTCCCAGGATGTTTTGGGGAGGGATTTTTTGGGCTCTCTCACCCCATTTTTTAGAGTTTCTCACCCCATTTTTTCCCGTTTCTCACCGGATTTTCGGGGATTTCTCACGGAATTTTTCACGGATTTCTCCCGGGATTTCGGGCAGGGGTCTGCCCCAATTTGGGGAGGGGTCCCAGAATATTTTGGGGAGGGGTCTCGGGATTTTTTGGGCTCTCTCACCCCATTTTTTAGAGTTTCTCACCCCATTTTTTCCCGTTTCTCGGCCCGTTTTTCACCATTTCTCGCGGGATTTTTTGCGGATTTCTCCGGGATTTCGGGGAGGGGTCACTGGGTAATTTGAGGAGGGGTCTCACCCATTTTTGGAATCTGTAATCCCCTGATTTTGGGCTCTTTCACCCCATTTTTTGGGGCTCTCTCACCCCCATTTTTCCCCATTTCTCACCCCATTTTTTGAGTTTTTCAGCCCAATTTTCGCGGATTTCTCCCGGGATTTCGGGGAGGGGTCTCTCCCAATTTGAGGAGGGGTCTCGGGGTATTTTAGGGACGGGTCTCGGGATCTTTTTGGGAGGGGTCTCGGGATATTTTGGGCTCTCTCACCCCATTTTTGGACATTTCTCACCCCATTTTTTGAGTTTTTCAGCCCATTTTTCACGGATTTTCTCCCGGGATTTCGGGCAGGGGTCCCTGGGTAATTTGAGGAGGGGGTCTCACGCTGTCCCCCCCTGTCCCGCAGTGTCGCTGCCGGCGCGGTGGCCGCTGCAGGAGGGGTCTCACCCCAATTTCGGTCTCCTTACCCCAATATTTGGAGGTTTTTAACCCCATTTTTTACCGTTTCTCACCGGATTTTTGGGGATTTCTCCCGGGATTTCGGGGAGGGGTCTCTCCCAATTTGGGGAGGGGTCTCACCCATTTTTGGGGTCTGCAATCCCCTGATTTTGGGCTCTCTCACCCCATTTTTTCCCATTTCTCACCCCATTTTTTGAGTTTTTCAGCCCAATTTTCGGGGATTTCTCCCGGGATTTCGGGGAGGGGTCTGTCCCAATTTGAGGAGGGGTCTCGGGGTATTTTAGGGACGGGTCTCGGGATCTTTTTGGGAGGGGTCTCGGGATATTTTGGGCTCTCTCACCCCATTTTTGGACATTTCTCACCGGATTTTCGGGGGTTTCTCACTCAATTTTTTGGGTATTTCCCCCGGGATTTCGGGCAGGGGTCCCTGGGTAATTTGAGGAGGGGTCTCACGCTGTCCCCCCGTCCCGCAGTGTCGCTGCCGGCGCGGTGGCCGCTGCAGGAGGGGTCTCACCCCAATTTCGGTCTCCTTACCCCAATATTTTAGAGTTTCTCACCCCATTTTTCACCATTTCTCACCGGATTTTTCGCGGATTTCTCCCGGGATTTCGGGCAGGGGTCTCAGGGTAATTTGAGGAGGGGTCTCAGGGTGTCCCCCCTGTCCCGCAGTGTCGCTGCCGGCGCGGTGGCCGCTGCAGGAGGCGGCGCTGCCGCTGCTGTCGCCTCTCACCTGTAATTGCCTCCACGCGCAGCTGCGGCGCCGCGACCTCGCCCGGCCCGCGCGGCCCGGGATGCTCTGCGCGGGGGGGGCCACGGGGGGGCGCGGCGCCTGCCAGGTAATTTGGGTCTGGGGGCTTCAATCGGGATTTTTTTGGGATTTTTTTGGGAATTTTTTGGGATTTTTTTGCGATTTTTTGCGATTTTTTTTGGATTTTTTGCCATTTTTTGGTGGTTTTCGGAGGTTAAAATGGGGATTCTGGGGGTTGAAATGGGTCTGGGGGCGTCCAGAGCCTGACCACGTAATTTGGGGAGGGGTCTCGGGGGGGTTTTGGGGGGATTTGAGGCGGTTCTGGGGGATTAAACGGGGATTTTGGGGTCCCGGCCCAGGATGCTCTGCGCGGGGGGGGCCACGGGGGGGCGCGGCGCCTGCCAGGTAATTTGGGTCTGGGGGCTCGGGGGGGTTTTGGGCAATTTTT
>JANCRA010000463.1:0-37442 GCA_024362935.1 Setophaga petechia
TCTTCCTTCCTTCCTTCCGCCACTTCCTTCCTTCCTTCCTTCCTTCCTTCCTTCCTTCCTTCCTTCCTTCCTTCCTTCCTTCCTTCCTTCCTTCCTTCCTTCCTTCCTTCCTTCCTTCCTTCCTTCCTTCCTTCCTTCCTTCCTTCCTTCCTTCCTTCCTTCCTTCCTTCCTTCCTTCCTTCCTTCCTTCCTTCCTTCCTTCCTTCCTTCCTTCCTTCCTTCCGCCACTTCCTTCCGCCACTTCCTTCCGCCACTTCCTTCCGCCACTTCCTTCCGCCACTTCCTTCCGCCACTTCCTTCCGCCACTTCCTTCCGCCACTTCCTTCCTTCCTTCCTTCCTTCCTTCCTTCCTTCCTTCCTTCCTTCCTTCCTTCCTTCCTTCCTTCCTTCCTTCCTTCCTTCCTTCCTTCCTTCTTCCTTCCTTCCTTCTCCTTCCTTCCTTCCTTCCTTCCTTCCTTCCTTCCTTCCTTCCTTCCTTCCTTCCTCCTTCCTTCCGCCACTTCCTTCCGCCACTTCCTTCCGCCACTTCCTTCCGCCACTTCCTTCCGCCACTTCCTTCCGCCACTTCCTTCCGCCACTTCCTTCCGCCACTTCCTTCCTTCCTTCCTTCCCTTCCTTCCTTCCTTCCTTCCTTCCTTCCTTCCTTCCTTCCTTCCTTCCTTCCTTCCTTCCTTCCTTCCTTCCTTCCTTCCTTCCTTCCTTCCTTCCTTCCTTCCTTCCTTCCTTCCTTCCTTCCTTCCTTCCTTCCTTCCTTCCGCCACTTCCTTCCGCCACTTCCTTCCTTCCTTCCTTCCTTCCTTCCTTCCTTCCTTCCGCCACTTCCTTCCGCCACTTCCTTCCTTCCTTCCTTCCTTCCTTCCTTCCTTCCTTCCTTCCTTCCTTCCTTCCTTCCTTCCTTCCTTCCTTCCTTCCTTCCTTCCTTCCTTCCTTCCTTCCTTCCTTCCTTCCTTCCTTCCGCCACTTCCTTCCTTCCTTCCTTCCTTCCTTCCGCCACTTCCTTCCTTCCTTCCTTCCTTCCTTCCTTCCGCCACTTCCTTCCGCCACTTCCTTCCGCCACTTCCTTCCGCCACTTCCTTCCTTCCTTCCGCCACTTCCTTCCGCCACTTCCTTCCGCCACTTCCTTCCGCCACTTCCTTCCTTCCTTCCGCCACTTCCTTCCTTCCTTCCGCCACTTCCTTCCTTCCGCCACTTCCTTCCTTCCACCACTTCCTTCCTTCCGCCACTTCCTTCCTTCCGCCACTTCCTTCCTTCCTTCCGCCACTTCCTTCCGCCACTTCCTTCCTTCCTTCCGCCACTTCCTTCCGCCACTTCCTTCCTTCCGCCACTTCCTTCCTTCCTTCCTTCCGCCACTTCCTTCCTTCCGCCACTTCCTTCCTTCCGCCACTTCCTTCCGCCACTTCATTCCTTCCTTCCGCCACTTCCTTCCTTCCTTCCGCCACTTCCTTCCGCCACTTCCTTCCGCCACTTCCTTCCGCCACTTCCTTCCTTCCGCCACTTCCTTCCGCCACTTCCTTCCGCCACTTCCTTCCGCCACTTCCTTCCGCCACTTCCTTCCGCCACTTCCTTCCTTCCGCCACTTCCTTCCTTCCGCCACTTCCTTCCTTCCGCCACTTCCTTCCGCCACTTCCTTCTGCCACTTCCTTCCTTCCGCCACTTCCTTCCTTCCGCCACTCTCCTTCCGCCACTTCCTTCCTTCCGCCACTTCCTTCCTTCCGCCACTTCCTTCCTTCCTTCCGCCACTTCCTTCCTTCCGCCACTTCCTTCCTTCCTTCCGCCACTTCCTTCCGCCACTTCCTTCCTTCCTTCCGCCACTTCCTTCCGCCACTTCCTTCCTTCCGCCACTTCCTTCCTTCCTTCCTTCCGCCACTTCCTTCCTTCCGCCACTTCCTTCCTTCCTTCCGCCACTTCCTTCCGCCACTTCATTCCTTCCTTCCGCCACTTCCTTCCTTCCTTCCGCCACTTCCTTCCGCCACTTCCTTCCGCCACTTCCTTCCGCCACTTCCTTCCTTCCGCCACTTCCTTCCGCCACTTCCTTCCGCCACTTCCTTCCGCCACTTCCTTCCGCCACTTCCTTCCGCCACTTCCTTCCTTCCGCCACTTCCTTCCTTCCGCCACTTCCTTCCTTCCGCCACTTCCTTCCGCCACTTCCTTCTGCCACTTCCTTCCTTCCGCCACTTCCTTCCTTCCGCCACTTCCTTCCGCCACTTCCTTCCTTCCGCCACTTCCTTCCTTCCGCCACTTCCTTCCTTCCTTCCGCCACTTCCTTCCTTCCGCCACTTCCTTCCTTCCTTCCGCCACTTCCTTCCTTCCGCCACTTCCTTCCGCCACTTCCTTCCTTCCGCCACTTCCTTCCTTCCGCCACTTCCTTCCTTCCTTCCGCCACTTCCTTCCTTCCCGCCACTTCCTTCCTTCCGCCACTTCCTTCCTTCCTTCCTTCCGCCACTTCCTTCCTTCTGCCACTTCCTTCCTTCCTTCCACCACTTCCTTCCTTCTGCCACTTCCTTCCTTCCGCCACTTCCTTCCGCCACTTCCGCCACTTCCTTCCTTCCGCCACTTCCTTCCTTCCACCACTTCCTTCCTTCCGCCACTTCCTTCCGCCACTTCCTTCCTTCCGCCACTTCCTTCCTTCCGCCACTTCCTTCCGCCACTTCCTTCCTTCCGCCACTTCCTTCCGCCACTTCCTTCCGCCACTTCCTTCCGCCACTTCCTTCCGCCACTTCCTTCCTTCCGCCACTTCCTTCCTTCCGTCACTTCCTTCCTTCCGCCACTTCCTGCCTTCCGCCACTTCCTGCCTTCCTGCCTGTCTGCCTCCCTCCCTCCCTCCCCTCCCTCCCTCCCTTTCTTTCCTTTCTTTCCTTTCTTTCCTCTTCCTTTCTTTCCTTTCTTTCCTTTCCTTCCTTCCAAAGGCTTTTTCTATCCTTTCTATTAGAAACCATTCACATTTTGTAGTAGTCTTTCCTTGTGTTACAACCATTCCAGTATTGTGCATTTCCTTGCTTATTAACATTTACTTTCTCCAAACAGAATCTCCGCAAGTTCACTTTGAATCTAGTGGTACACCTCCTGCTCCTATTCCTCTTCCTCCTCCTATTCCTGCTTCTGTTCCTGCTGCTTTTCCTGTTTCTGTTCCTGCTCCTGTTCCTTCTGCTGCTGCTGTTCCTCCTCCTGCTGGTAAGTCTGTTTTCCAAGCAATTGTAGTCACTGGGATGTGGGTTGCTAGCCAGCACCTCCCTTCATGCTGCACAGCTTCTCTAGGCAAACAATACTTAAATCTAAACATAAGGGGACATTAAATCTAGTGCTAAGAGCAATGTTTTCTGAGACTTCTTTCAGAAGAGAAAGGGCATGGGGAAAGATAACAAAGGGATTAAAATTACTCCTGTAATTTTTTTCTATTGGTCCCTCTTTTTGATTTTAGTTTGGGTTTGGATGCTTAGCTGGTTGGATTTTTTAGTTTTGGGGAGTGGTGGTGGTAAGTGGGTGGGTGTTTGGTTTTTTATTTTTTTCTTTTATTTCTTCTTTTCATTTCTCTGTATTTATTTTAACTGAAGACTTCCTCCTTTCATTATGTTATAAACCAGTAAGGTTTTTTTAACGTCTTTCCCTTCAACCATAACCATTTCAGCATTTCTTTGCTTTCTAAAATTTCTTCTCTGGAGAAAATTTAAAATTTACTTCTCTGAAGTCAATTTACTTTCTCTGATCAGACGCCTTTCAGCGTCGCATTTCACCCCAAGCTGCTGGAAGACCTCGGACTCCTGTTTCTGCTCCTGCTGGTAAGTCTGCCTGTCAAGCAATCATTGTCCCTTGGATGTGAGTTCCTAGCCAGCATCTCCCTTCATGCTGCACAGCTTCTGCAGGCAGACAATACTTAAATCTAAACATAAGGGGACATTAAATCTAGTGCTAAGAGCAATGTTTTCTGAGACTTCTTTCAGAAGAGAAAG
This sequence comes from Setophaga petechia, assembly GCA_024362935.1. NCBI lineage: Eukaryota > Metazoa > Chordata > Aves > Passeriformes > Parulidae > Setophaga > Setophaga petechia. Next base: position 3,948 of record JANCRA010000463.1, read on the forward strand.
GGGATGGTATAAGATAACAAAGGGATTAAAATTACTACTGTAACATTATCTTCTATTGGTATCAATTTGCTCGTTATTTTTGATTTTACTTTGGGTTTGAATGCTTAGCTGGTTGGATTCTATCGTTTTGGGGAGTGGTGGTGGTAGGTGGGTGGATGTTTTATTTTCTATTTTTTTCTTTCATTTCTTCTTTTTAATTCTTTATTTTTTTTTAACTGAAGACTTCTTCCTTTCATTATGTTATAAACCAGTAAGGTTTTTTTAATTGTCTTTCCTTCCAACCATAAACATTTCAGCATTTCCTTGCTTTTCAAAATTTCTTCTCTGAAGTAAATTTACTTTCTCTGAACAGTCGCCTTTCAGCGTCGCATTTCACCCCAAGCCGCTGCAAGACCTCGGACTCCTGTTTCTGCTCCTGCTGGTAAGTCTGCCTGTCAAGCAATCGTTGTCCCTTGGATGTGGGTTCCTAGCTAGCATCTCCCTTCATGCTGCACAGCTTCTGCAGGCAAATACAACAACATTTCATTGCACACATCATCAAGTAATAAAACTGGTGCTACCAGCAAAGCTGTAAGCCGTTTCTCAGAAGACAAAGAGGATGGTGAAACCTAACACAGAGATTGAAATCACTACTCTAAATTTTTATTCTCTGCGGGCGTGACACAGCAGTTTGCTTAGCAACTCGTGCAGGCAGAGCAAGCAGGCAAGGCTGCAAGTTTTCTTGCCCGTAAGGTTTGCTGTGTGTTGCTTGCAGTGTTTCTGTTGGTTGGTGGGTGTTGGGGTTTGTGTTAGTAATGGTTTTTATGCAATTGAAAACTGTAGTTAGTACAAGTGTACGGAATCAAATAGAGCCTTCCAAAAAGGTTACATCTGTCCAGACCCATTCTTGGGCAGAGTGTTTGAGATTAGCAGCAGCTTCAGGGGGTATTGTGAAGGAAACCTGCCTGCAGGCGAACAATCTCCTTTCACTGGTGGCTGTGCTTAGAAAGCAAGTTGAAAGATTAAGGAGTATTAGGGAAAGTGAAAGGGAAATAGATTGGTGGATTTTCCCTTCCATCCTTGAGGGAAGCCCATCAAGAGTCAGACGACTCCCATGCCTCTCACTGTCAAACAATAGAAGGACACCTGCTATGTGAAGGGGAGTGGAAATGGGTGCGTACTTTAGGAGGTAATAATAAAAATTCCTCCCGACCCCCATCCCCAAGTCAGGTGCCACTTCAGAATAGGTATGAGCCCCTGTTCTTAGAGAGTCAGCCAGATGATAGAGAAGAAAATGATCTGCCCAGTGAGCCTCCCAATTATGACTCATCTGTGAGAAGGATTACCACCTCCACCATCAGGTAGAAAAGAAGGGTAATTGTAGTGGGTGGCTCCCTTCTAAGGGGAACAGAGGGCCCCACATGTCAACAGGACCCATCCCACAGAGAGGTCTGCTGCCTCCCTGGGGCCTGGGATATTACTGAGAGACTCCCTGGGCTGATTCAGCCCTCTGATTATTACCCACTGCAGATATTCCTGACTGGTAATGATGAGATTGAAAAGAGGAGCATCATGACAATTAGAAGGAACTTTAGGGCACTGGGACAAGTGGTTGATAGGATAGGGGTACAGGTAGTCTTTTCCTCAGTCCCTTTGGTGGCTGAGAAAAACTGTGAAAGGAATAGGAGAGCTCCCATTAGCAACAAGTGTTTCATTGGCAGAATTTGGGGTTCTTTGATCATGGGGCAACTTTTACAGCACCTGCTCTACTGGAACCACATGGGCTCCATCTCTCTGTTAAGGACACAACGTTTTTAGTTTGTGAACTGGCAGAACTTGTTGAAAGGACATCGAACTAGATCTGAAGAGGGAAGGGGATGCCTCTGGGCGTTCTGGAAGCAGGCCCAAGGGTGGTAAGCCTGAGACAGGAGTGAAATCAGCAGCCCAGCTGAGGTGCAGGTATACCAATACATGCAGCACAGGTTACAAACAACAGCTGGAGGCCATGGTACAGCAGCAAAGCTATGATGTAATTGCCATCACAGAAATGTGGTGGCATGACTCACGTGGCTGGAGTACTCCACTGGATGGCTGAAAGTTCTTCAGGAGAGACAGAAAAGGGAGAAGAGGTGGAGGCGTGGCCCTTTATATTAGGGAGGCTTTTGATACCATGGGTATTGAGACTTAAGAAGTTGAATGCCCACGGGTAAGAATTAAGGGGAAGGCCAACAAGGCTGACATCCTACTGGGAGTCTGTTATTGTCCACCCAACCAGGAAGAAGTGGTGGGCAATTCTTTCTGTAAACAGCTAGAGAATGTTTCTGGATCATCACCTGTTTTTCTTGCTGGCAATTTCAACCTGCCAGACATTTTTTGTAACAGCTGTAAAAAGGCAGTCCAGGAAATTTTTTAGAGTTTGCAGAGGACAGCTTTTTGTCACAGCTGGTGGGTGAGCCCACCAGGGGAGGGACGATGTTAGATCTGTTATTTGCAAATAGAGATGGACTGAGTGAAGGTGTGGTGGTTGGAAGTCACTTAGGGCGCAGTGATAATAAAATGATAACATTCTCTATATTTGGTTCAATCTAGAGGAACATTGCCCTCGCAATAAACTATGTACAAGCACGAACGGAACGGAGCAATCCTTGTCAGCGTCTGAGAGGTTTTATTAACGCATCAGTCTCAACAACATTGTTACAACAATGGAGACAAAAAGATGCAACCATCTCGCTGAAACAAGCAGAATGCCGAAGAAACTTAACGTTACAGCATATCATAAAGCCATTTCCATCTGCGTTTTAACCAATCACATAGAGAACAAGAACATTGACAATAATTCTGTCCAATAATATAAAGCACACGTAATTTTGCTAAGCGGCCTAGTTTCTAAACAATAGCTTCTTCATAGAAGTCAAAGCACAAAAGTCTATTCAAAACTTCAACCTTCTAAAGATATACATTAAGAAAACTTGTTACCACTTAAGGCAGCACCTAACATAGGCCTATTGTTCTATTCTCAAGCTTTCTCATGTTTGCATTACTAATATTTCTGCTGCTTTAGCATCTAATTATCTTACTGTCTGAGGCCTGATTTCTTAAAACCTTTCTTTCTTAAAACCTTCTGGTTTTTAGGATTCCTACAATTCTCCCACCCTGCTGATACATATAGAGACCATCATATTCGTGTCGTTGACTACTTGCGTTTCTTAGCCTTACTATAATACTATTTGCTGAAGGTTTTGCTCTTGCTGAAACTAAGCGTTGCTATATTACAGCACAGCAACTTAATGCTGTGAGGGCCCAGTCAGTGAAAAAGTGAATGAATCATGTCCGATAATAGTTACGAGTCATTTTTCAAAAAATTCTTGTCGATTCCAGGGCCTTAACTCAAAACCTTCTTCCATTTCGATGCCTTCATCTGGCATCTCTGTAAGATTGCGAACACTCTCTGTATTTTTATTACCTAACTCTCTTTCTTGAATGACAAAAATTTCTCGGACTGTTTTGTTCATCATTCTCCGCACACAATGAAGTATGCAGGGAATCACTACCAATATTAATACTAAAACACCCAGGACATAGAGACCTATCTTGCAAAGTTGCCTTAGCCAAGGTGCAAAGCTCCATTCTTGGAACAAATCATCCAACCAAGAACTACCATCTTCTTTAATTTGGGCAGTCAAATCTTTTAGTTTTTGTATGCTTTTGTGAATGGATTCAGAGTGATCGGATAGGTTCATACAACACAACCCTTCAAATTCTTCACAACCATGTCCTTGTGCCAGTAAAAGAAAATCAATTGCTGCTCTATTTTGAAGAGTAGCATGCCTAACACTATCAACATCAGTTAACATATCACTAATTGCAGAGGATGTGGCATTAACTTGCTTACTCAACCAACATCCGACTCGATCTAATTGTTTCAATGCTTCTGCAGAAGCCCATTGGGGTAAAAATATACCTACTGAAACTCTTCTTGCAGCTTTCCAAGGCATGAAATCACTTTGACAGTTTTCCTCAAAATGACGAACAGTTCTCGTTTTTCTTTGTTTCTTTTTCATGACTGCTTTGGCAGATGGTGCGATGACAGTCAGCATTCCAATGCTACAAGGGCCACCTTTAAGGTGTGCTGGAATGCCTTGCCAAGCCCTGTCTCCACAAATGAACCAATACCCTTTTGGTAATTGCTGTGGATATTGGTCAGCCTCAGAAAGCACCTCCCAGCTATTTGAAAAATTACACCAAAAACTCAAATTTCTGTATGCAAAATAATGAGGAGTGACATTATACTTTGGGGGATCACCTTTTCGCCAAGCGCTAGCTATGAAAGTAAAGCAAAAATCCATGGGTAAAGAACCAAGGATTTCTGATTCTTGGGGTTCAGAAGCTGCCCTAGGAAGTTTTTTGGCCCAAACATTCCAATTCAATGTAGGATTGTTTACCTTATCAATTTCACCTGATTTACCATTAGATTGTTTTTTGACCGAGGGCAACTCTTTTACTGGCACACCCACCAGACAGGTTGGGAAAGGTTTCTCTGGTTCTGTATTAGACAAACATATAGTATCTGAGCCGGCTGCCTTGGCTAAGGTCACCCAAACATTTGTCTTCGGTTGTTCCACAGGCAGATCTGCACGACAAAAAGCAATTAAAAACCACCAATACCAACAAAGAAATAGCATTTGATCCATCTTTTTCATGAGCTAATTTTTGGCATAACCTTTATAGAATTTTAAGATATTGTTCTCAAGAAACCAAAGCTTAAAACTTCTGCCAAAAGTCAGCTCTATTAAACAGACATTGGATATACAATTGACATAAATTAACACAAAATCAGAGTTTGCAGGTTCCGCTGATGCACAAAGAACGTCAGGCACAAGGAACGTCAGGCGTGACCCGGGATCCCTCCGCTCGGCTCACGTCTGCGTGCTTGCTTCCTCAGTTCTAGGCTCGCCAACAGGTTCTGGGGTGCGATATGGTTTGACGTTTTTGGCAGGAACCCACTTAATTCCAGCACCTGTAGAGATAGAAGCATACCCTTTGCCCCATGTTATTAAGCGAAAAGGACCTTCAATTTGACCAGAATCTGGGTTTCTAACTAGAACAGGAGGATTTTCTTTCAGTTTTGCCTGTGTATTGTTTAAAAAATGCCTAAAGATTGGAGGATCAGGTTCTGCATCCGAACTGTTTAAGAAATTGAGAACATACAAAGCTTTGTTCAGCCTCATCTGAGGTGTGGCCTCAGCTCCCCCCCCCCCCGCTGATCTAAGATGCGTTTTAGTGTTTGATGTGCTCTTTCAATAATTGCTCTTTCAATAATTGTGGGAGAGTGAGGGATACCAAAGATGTGACGAACACCCCATTCGTTTAGAAAGGTGGCTAATTTTTGAGATATATATGCGGGACCTTTGTCAGTTTTTACTTCTTGAGGTACACCCAATGAAGCAAAAGCTTGCAAAAAATGATGACAGGCATGATTGCCAGTTTCACCTGTGTGAAGGGAAGCGAAAAGCGCACCAGAGAACGTGTCCACTGACACATGAATATTTTTGAATTTACCAAAGGAGGGATATTTAGTGACGTCGGTTTGCCATAACTGTAAACTTTGCAAACCTTGTGGGTTGACAGCTCCCATAGAAACAGGAGGCTGCACAAGCTGACAGTCAGGGCAAGTATTGATGATAGCTTTAGCTTGACTTTTAGTAATTTGGAACATTCGCATAAGTCCTTGTGCATTTTGGTGAAAGAAAGCATGACTTAATTTTGCTTGTTCAAAAATGTTTGGTAAAGTGTTTGCAATGACCATTGTTAGATTGTCCGCTCTTGCGTTTCCTTCCACTAAAAATCCAGGAAGCGAAGAATGAGCCCTAATGTGAGAAACAAAATATGGATTAGTTCTATATTGCAAAGTTGTAAAAAGACATGAAAGCCAACGATATAAAGTAGCATTACTAACATCTTTTAAAACTGACCCCTCTATCCTCTTGACTACATTGGCAACATAAGCAGAATCTGTAATTAAATTAAAAGGTTGAGGGAAAAGCTGAAAAGCCCGAACCACTGCAGCAAGTTCAACAATTTGAGGAGAACCTTCTACTAATTGAATGTCTGATTCCCAAGCATTAGTTTTATGATTCAGCCAAGTTATAACTGATTTGTGGCTTTTGCCTGAGCCATCAGTGAAGAGGGTCACTGCATTCAAAGGCTCTTGACTTAATTTAGGTTTTTCTCTAAAACTTAATTTTGCTTACAATAGTTTGTGAACTGGGTAATGAATAGAACAAATACCTGGGAAGGCCAAAAATGCATATTGTAAATCATCAGAATTTTGCATTGCCCAATTGAAGTAATCTTTTTTCAAAGGTAAATAGATAACCGAAAATTCTTGGCCTGCTAGAGTTAACAATCTGGTTCTGGCTTTAATTACAAGTTGTGCTATCATTTCTAAAACTGTGGTAATAGTCTTTGGAAACTTGTAAGGAGGAAAAATCCACTCTATTATTAACAAAAGATCTGACTCAGAAGGGTCCCACTGAAAAATGAGACCACAAAGTTGCATCTTTTATCCCAAAACTGCAAAGAAGAAAGGCTTTTCTGGAACACAGCGATGAGCTTGTCGACTTTGAAGAGATTCAGTGATCCTGTCAAGGGCTGCACGAGCTTCAGGTGTTAAAGTTCCTGGAGAAGTGAGGTCGCAGCTCCCTCTCAGCAGCTAAAAGAGTGGACTAAGTTCATCATTGGAGATTCCCAAAACTGGACGCACCCAATTGATTTCTCCTAAAAGTTTTTGTAATTCCTGTAGATTCTTGACGCTTGTCCGGATCTGTATCTTCTGCGGTGTAATTGTTTTCTCAGTCATCTTCCATCCTAGGTATTTCCAGGGTGGAATTTCTTGAATTTTTGTAGTAGAAATTTTGAGTCCAGCCTTTTGGATTTCAGTGACAACACAGGCACGGGTATCTTCCACCTCTTCCTGCGTTGAAGCTGCAATGAGCAAATCATCCATGTAGTGTAGAATCATAGATCTTGGAAACTTCTGGCGGGCAGGAGACAGTGCTTGTGCGACGAAATATTGACAAATAATAGGCGAATTCTTCATCCCTTGCGGAAGCGATTTCCAGTGATAACGCTGCACTGGTTCTCTTCGATTGATGACAGGAACAGAAAAGGCAAACCTTGGAGCATCATCAGGATGAAGAGGAATATGGAAAAAACAGTCCTTTAAGTCAATTACGACGAGAGGCCACTCTTTCGGTATCATCGATAAAGACGGAAGTCCAGGCTGAAGGGGTCCCATGTCTTCAATCACTTCATTGATTCTCCTCAGATCATGCAGCAACCTCCAGGAGTCCGATGTCTTCTTGTGGATGACGAAGACTGGGGAATTCCAGGGACTATTTGTAGGAACGATGTGACCAAGCTGTAACTGTTCCTTTACTAATTTATTAAGAATGTTCAATTTCTTCTCAGTCAGAGGCCATTGATCAACCCATACAGGATGATCAGTTTTCCAGGTTAGTTTTAAGGTAACAGGTTTCGACGTGGTGGTCGTCACAGGCCCACTTCCAGTTTTGCTCCCCATTGGGACAAGACATCTCTTCCCCAAACAGTGAGAGGCTTCTGAACAACAAAAGGATGCACTGTTGCAGTCTTTCCTTCAGGACCTGTAATGTTAATCATGGATGCACTTTGTAAACACACAGTAGCACCTCCAATCCCTGTAAGGGAACCGGAAGGAGCTACTAAATCCCAATCATTGGGCCAGAATCTGTGAGAAATTACAGTAACATCTGCACCAGTATCTGACATGCCTGTAACAAAAATTGTTTTACCACAATGAGTCAGTGTACAAGTCAGTTGCGGTCGGTCACGATCTAAGCATTGAACCCAAAAGACCTCTGGACCAGAGGTACTAGTAGAAAAGTTGCTTTGCTTGAGTGGATTTATCTGTGACAAAAATGCAATAGCAACAGGTGTATTTGGTGGAATTACCATAGGAACATCAAGTGCAAGAGCTAAAATCAATAGCTCTTCATTAGGATTCACTGAAACAACAGTAGGAAGAATTGAAAGTCCGAAAATTTTGTTGTCTGATTTACCTAAAATTAAAAATTCTTGTTCTTGTTGACAAGGGTTAACAATCCCAGTAGGAATATTTACCCAGGATGAATTGTTTAAAAGATGAATTAATTTTGAGGAAGTCAATTCGAGCCTTGCACTTGAGTACATTAGGCCACTTGAGGATTGATTGATTGAGGGATAGATGACTGAGGTATCAATATCATTTGATTGGGTCTCTGATTGCCAGATGGTACCACTATTTGTGTTTGAGCGCGGTGGTAAGGCGCGCTGTTTTTGAAGTTTAACGACAGAGGCTTGCCTTCAATGTCAAACAAAGAGTGACAATATCTAGAAAGATGCCTCCCTTTTCGGCAGCGAGGGCATATAGAAAGTTGATTCGATGATAATGGTCTAACACGGCAGTCCTTTCTAAGATGGCCTAGCTTACCACAAGCAAAGCAACAAGGCCTTTTATCAGAGTCCAACTGCACAGAGCTAACAGTATTTTCCCAAATTTTTTCCTGTTTTTCCAAAAGCTTTTCAATTTTATCAATTCGTAGTGTTAAATTGTCTTCCAAGGTCTTATTTGAAGCAGTGACTCTCTTCACTGATGGCTCAGGTAAAAGCCACAAATCAGTTATAACTTGGCTGAATCATAAAACTAATGCTTGGGAATCAGACATTCAATTAGTAGAAGGTTCTCCTCAAATTGTTGAACTTGCTGCAGTGGTTCGGGCTTTTCAGCTTTTCCCTCAACCTTTTAATTTAATTACAGATTCTGCTTATGTTGCCAATGTAGTCAAGAGGATAGAGGGGTCAGTTTTAAAAGATGTTAGTAATGCTACTTTATATCGTTGGCTTTCATGTCTTTTTACAACTTTGCAATATAGAACTAATCCATATTTTGTTTCTCACATTAGGGCTCATTCTTCGCTTCCTGGATTTTTAGTGGAAGGAAACGCAAGAGCGGACAATCTAACAATGGTCATTGCAAACACTTTACCAAACATTTTTGAACAAGCAAAATTAAGTCATGCTTTCTTTCACCAAAATGCACAAGGACTTATGCGAATGTTCCAAATTACTAAAAGTCAAGCTAAAGCTATCATCAATACTTGCCCTGACTGTCAGCTTGTGCAGCCTCCTGTTTCTATGGCAGCTGTCAACCCACAAGGTTTGCAAAGTTTACAGTTATGGCAAACCGACGTCACTAAATATCCCTCCTTTGGTAAATTCAAAAATATTCATGTGTCAGTGGACACGTTCTCTGGTGCGCTTTTCGCTTCCCTTCACACAGGTGAAACTGGCAATCATGCCTGTCATCATTTTTTGCAAGCTTTTGCTTCATTGGGTGTACCTCAAGAAGTAAAAACTGACAAAGGTCCCGCATATATATCTCAAAAATTAGCCACCTTTCTAAACGAATGGGGTGTTCGTCACATCTTTGGTATCCCTCACTCTCCCACAATTATTGAAAGAGCAATTATTGAAAGAGCACATCAAACACTAAAACGCATCTTAGATCAGCAGGGGGGGGGGGAGCTGAGGCCACACCTCAGATGAGGCTGAACAAAGCTTTGTATGTTCTCAATTTCTTAAACAGTTCGGATGCAGAACCTGATCCTCCAATCTTTAGGCATTTTTTAAACAATACACAGGCAAAACTGAAAGAAAATCCTCCTGTTCTAGTTAGAAACCCAGATTCTGGTCAAATTGAAGGTCCTTTTCGCTTAATAACATGGGGCAAAGGGTATGCTTCTATCTCTACAGGTGCTGGAATTAAGTGGGTTCCTGCCAAAAACGTCAAACCATATCGCACCCCAGAACCTGTTGGCGAGCCTAGAACTGAGGAAGCAAGCACGCAGACGTGAGCCGAGCGGAGGGATCCCGGGTCACGCCTGACGTTCCTTGTGCCTGACGTTCTTTGTGCATCGGTGGAATCTGCAAACTCTGATTTTGTGTTAATTTATGTCAATTGTATATCCAATGTCTGTTTAATAGAGCTGACTTTTGGCAGAAGTTTTAAGCTTTGGTTTCTTGAGAACAATATCTTAAAATTCTATAAAGGTTATGCCAAAAATTAGCTCATGAAAAAGATGGATCAAATGCTATTTCTTTGTTGGTATTGGTGGTTTTTAATTGCTTTTTGTCGTGCAGATCTGCCTGTGGAACAACCGAAGACAAATGTTTGGGTGACCTTAGCCAAGGCAGCCGGTGAGGTTCCGGCTGACTGGAAGTTGGCCAATGTGACAACCATTCATTAAAAAAGGGTGGAAAGGAGGATCCTGTTAATTCTAGGCCAGTCAGCCTGACCTCAAGTCCCCAGTAGCACTGGGGACTGAAGAGTTTCTATGGAGTGGCATCACACAGTGCTTACAGGATGGCCAGGGTATCAGACCCAGCCAGCAGGAATTTAGGAGGGGTAGGTCGTGTTTGACCAACCTGGTCTCCTTTTATGACCAAGCAAACCTCCTGGTCGATGTAGAAAAGGCTGTTGTTGATGTTGTGTGCCTGGACTCCTGCAAGGCCTTTTGCACTGTCTCCAGCAGCACAGCACGCTCCTGCAAAACCTGCAGCCCATGGCTGGGACAGGAGCTCTCTGTGCTGGGTTCAGAACTGGCTGCATGGCCGGGCCCACAGAGTGGTGGTGAGCGGTGCAGCATCCAGCTGGCAGCCAGGCACCAGGCGTGTCCCTAAGGGCTCTGTGCTGGGGCCACTTCTGTTCAATATCTTCATCGATAGCATGGATGAGGGGATTGAGTCTCTCATTAGTAAGTTTGCAGACGACACTAAGCTGGGAGTGTATGTTGATCTGTTGGAGCGTAGGAGGGCTCTGCAGAGAGATCTGGAACAGTTGGATGGATAGGCAGAGTCTAACAAGGCGAAGTTTAATAAATCCAAGTGCTGAGTCCTGTATTTTGGCCACTATATATATATATATATATATATATATATATATATATATATATATATATATAACCCCCTGCAATGTTATGTGCGGGGGATGGTGTGGCTGGACAGTGCCCAGGCAGAAAAGGACTTGGGTTTACTGTTTGACACTGGCTGAACATGAGCCAGCAGTGTGCCCTGGTGGCCAAGAAAGCCAATAGCATCCTGGCCTGGATCAGGAAGGCTGTGGCCAACAGGAGCAGGGAGCTCATCCTTCCCCTCTACTCAGCACTGGTGAGGCCACACCTTGAGTGTTGTGTCCAGTTCTGGGCCCCTCAGTTTAGGAAGGATGTTGAGATGCTCAAGGGCATCCAGAGGAAGCAACGAGGCTGCTGAGGGGCTGGGAACACAAAACCTGTGAGGAATGACTGAGGGAGCTGGGGCTGTTCAGCCTGGAGAAAAGGAGACGCAGAGGCGACCTTGTCGCTCTCTACAACTTCCTAAAAGGTGGTTGCAGTCAGGTGGGGGTTGGTCTCTTTCTCCAGGCAGCAACTGACAGAACCCAAGGACACAGTCTCAAGCTGCATCAGGGGAAATACAGGTTTGATAATAGGAAAAAGTTTTTTACAGAAAGGGTGATAAAGTACTGCAATGGTCTGCCCAGGGAGGTGGTGGAGTCACCACCCCTGGACGTGTTTAAAAAAAGACTGGGTGCGGCACTTGCTGCCATGGTTTAGTGTTTAGTGGAGGTGTTAAGGCATGGGTTGGACTCAATGATGTTTAAGGTCTTTTCCAACCTAGTCATTTTGTGAATTCTGTGAATAGTGTGGCTTTTTTCTATTGGTCCCCATTTGCTTGGCTGTTTGAGGGTTGGGTGTTTTGGTTTTTGGTTTTTTTTTTTTGCTTGGTTGCTTGGATTTTTTTTGTTTTGCAAAGTAGCAGTAGTGAGTGGGTAGGTGTTTGTTTTTTGACTTGTAATTTTTTTTTCTTATTTTCTCCATTTTTTTCACCCCCAAAGGCCACTTCCTTTCATTTTATTATAAAGCATTAATGGTTTTTAATAATTTTGTGCAAAAATAACCATTTCGGTTCTATGCATTTCTGTGCTTTTAAAAATTTACCTTCTCTGAACAGATGATTAAAAAGCATTAAAACTAGTGTTACAGAAATGATGTCATACTTTTTAAAGAAAAGAAAAGGAATGGTAGAAGCTAACACAGGGATTAAAATTATTACTGGAAAGGTGTTTCGATTGGTCCCTATTTCCTTATAGTTTTTTTTGTTTTAGTTTGGGTTTGGATGCTTGGTTGTATGGACTTTATTAGTTTTGGGGAGTGGTAGAGGTGAGTGGGTGGGTGGGTGTTTGCATTTTGATTTTTTTTTTCCTTTTATTACTCCTTTTAATTGCATGCTTTCTATCTTTTTTTTTTATCAAAATTGTTTTTCCATTATTTCTATCAGAAACTATTCATATTCTGTAACAGGCTATTCTTTTCAACCATAAACATTTCCAATCAGTGCATTTCCTTGGTTTATAAATCCTATTTTTACTCAAGAGATAATATTCAGCCTCATGTTTCACCCCTAGCAGCTCGTACACCTCCTGCTCATCCTGGTCCTGCTCCTGGTCCTGGTCTGGCTCTTGCTCTTGCTCCTGCTCCTGCTCCAGCTCCAGCTCCAGCTCCTGCTGGTAAGTCGCTTTTCCAGGCAAATCTAGTCACTGGGATGTGAGTTCCTTGCCAACATCTCCCTTCATGCTGCACAGCTTCTGTATTTGTAGGCAAATACAGCAACAGTTCATTGTACACATAACGGAGCATTACAACTAGGGCAAACAGAAATGTTATGAAACTTTTTAGAAAAAGAAAGGAGATGGCGGAAGCTAACATGGGGTTTAAAATTATTATTGGAAAGTTTTTTCCATTGGTCTCTAGGTCCTAGTGGGTTTGATTTGGTTTTACTTTGGGTTTGGATGCTTGTTTCCTGGGATTTTATGGTTTTGTGTAGTGGTTGAAGTAGGTGGGTGGGTATTTGAGTTTTTATATTTTCTTTTATTGCTTCTTTTAAATACTTTTTTTAAAAATAAAAGAATGGGTTTGCCATTATTTCTGTTACAAACCATTCATATATTAAATCAACTTTCTTTTCAACCAAAACCCTTGCCAATCTGTGCATTGATTTTTTTTTCTTTTATTGCTTTTTTAAAATATATTTTTTTTAAATAACGTAATTGTTTTTCCATTATTTCTCTTAAAACCATTCATATATTTAATCACCTTTCCTTTCAACCAAAACCCTTTCCAATCTGTGCATTGCCTTTGTCGTTAAATCTTACTTTTACTTAGAGATAATATTTACCCTGGTGTTTAACCCCTAGCAGCTCCTAGACCTCCTGCTCCTCCAGCTCCTGCTCCTGCTCCGGGTCCTGCCCCAGGTCCTGCTCCTGTTCCTGGTCCTGCTCCAGTTCCTGGCCCTGGCCCTGGCCCTGGTCCTGCTGGTATGTCTCTTTTTCAAGACAGCAGTCACTGTAGTCACTGGCATGTGTGTTCCTAGCCAGCATCTCCCTTCATCCTGCACTGCTTCTGCAGGCAAATACAGCAACGCTTTAGTATAACGATAATGGAGCAATGCACCTACTGCAAAGAGAAATGTTCTGAGAAATTCTTCAGACAAGAAAGGGGTGGTGTAATTAACAAGGGGATTAAAATCCTTATCACACTGTAGAAGAAGTTCCTTTCCTTGATTAAAAAAACACACCATAGAAGTTATAAGGATGAGGGGTAAAATATGTCTGTGAGACTATGTGGAACTTCAAACAACATCTGATTACAATACTTCCCAGGGCAAGATACTTGTGCTAATGTCCTTTGTCTATTAAGGATTATTATAGAATATTTATATCCCATGTGTTTCAAAAAAGAAATTAAGACAAGGAGCAAGCAGTTGTAGGTGCTTCAAATACGTACTCTTGTCAGAGCTATTGAACAGCAAATTGTAGATTCTCTCCTGATTTGTTTATATTCATTTTTTTTACTCCAGCATTCTTTGGACGTCCAAGATTCAGAACCTTTACTGTGTCTGAAAGCGATTCAGACTACAGTTCTATGACACCTGACAGAACCTATACTCTGTCTGGAAGCGACTCAGTCTTCACTTCGTCACCCAGCAGATCCTATACTTTATCTGGAACCGACTCAGGCCTCCTCAGTATGACACCTGGCAGAACCTATTCTGTGTCTCGAAGCGGCTCAGCCCCCACTACATCACCCAGCAGATACTACACTGCGTCTGAGGGCCCCTCACCCAGCAGATACTACACTGCGTCTGAGGGCCTCTCACCCAGCAGATACTACACTGCGTCTGAGGGCCTCTCACCCAGCAGATACTACACTGCGTCTGAGGGCCCCTCACCCAGCAGATACTACACTGCGTCTGAAGGCGACATAAATGCCGGTGTGTCATCCTACAGAACCTGTACTGTCTCTGGAACCTACATTGCCTTTCCTTCCAACTATAACCATTTCCATTCCATACATCTCCTGGCTTTTTAAAATTTACCATCTCTGAAGTAAATTCACTTTCTCTGGACAGACTCTATAGGGCCTCCCCGAGGAGCCAGTACACCTCGTGATGGTATTCCTCCAGGTGCTGGTAAGTCTGCTTGTGAAAACAATATAGCCATTTGGATGTGGGTTGGGAGCCCACATCCATGGCGAGAGGTTGAGGTGGGTGGGTGGGTGTTTGCATTTTGACTTTTTCCTTTTATTACTTCTTTTAATTGCATGCTTGCTTGCTTATGTTTTTTAATATCAAAATTGTTTTTCCCTTATTTCTGTTACAAACCATTCATATTCTGTTCCATGCTATTCTTTTCAACCATAACCATTTCCAATCAGTACATTTCCTTGGTTTATAAATCCGATTTTTACTCAGGAGATAATATTCAGCCTCATGTTTCACCCCAAGCAGCTCGTACACCTCCTGCTCCTGCTTCTGCTCTTGCTCTTGCTCCTGCTCCTGCTCAAAAGTCGATTTTTCAAGCAATTGTAGTCACTGGGATGTGGGTTCCTAGCCAGCATCTCCTTTCTTGCTGCGCAGATTCTGTAGGCAAATACAGCAACACTTCATTGTAATCATAATGGAGCATTACAACTAGTGCAAAAAAAAAGTTATGATACTTTTTAGACAAGAGAAGGGGGATGATGGAAGCAAACACAAGGTTTTAAATTATTATTGGAAAGTTTTTTCTGTTGGTTTCTTTGCCCTTCTTGGTTTGTTTGGGTTTTTCTTTGGGTTGGGATGCTTAGTTGCTTGGAGCTTTTGGTTTTGGGGAGTGGTTGAAGTAGGTCCGAGGGTGTTTGATTCTTTATTTTCTTATTTCATTGCTTCTTTTAAATCCTTTTTTTTTTTTTTTTTAAATTACAGGATTGTTTTTCCTTTATTCTGTTACAAATCATTCTTATTTTTTAATAGCCTTTCCTTTCAAGTACAACCATTTCCAATCTGTTCATTGCCTTGGTTTTTAAATCTTACTCTTAATCAAGAGATAATATTTAGCCTGGTGTTTCACCCCTTGCAGCTCTTGGACCTCCTCCTCCAGGTCCTGCTCCTGCTCCTGCTCCGGGTCCTGGCCCTGGCCCTGGCCCTGGTCCTGCTGGTAAGTCTCTTTTTCAAGACAGCAGTCACTGTAGTCACTGGCAAGTGTGTTCCTAGCCAGCAGCTCCCTTCATCCTGCACTGCTTCTGCAGGCAAATACAGCAACGCTTTAGTATAACGATAATGGAGCAATGCACCTACTGCAAAGAGAAATGTTCTGAGAAATTCTTCAGACAAGAAAGGGGTGGTGTAACTAACATAGGGATTAAAATCTTTATCACACTGCAGAAGAAGTTCCTTTCCTTGATTAAAAGAACACAGCATAGAATTTAAAACGACGAGAGGTAAAATATGTCTGTGAGACTATGTGGAACTTCAAACGACATCTGATTACAATACTTCCCAGGGCAAGATACTTGTGCTAATGTCCTTTGTCTATTAAGGATTATTATAGAATATTTATATCCCATGTGTTTCAAATAAGCAATTAAGACAAGGAGCAAGCAGTTGTAGAAGCTTCAAATACGTACTCTTGTCAGAGCTATTGAACAGCAAATTGTAGATTCTCTCCTGATTTGTTTATATTCATTTTTTTTACTCCAGCATTCTTTGGACGTCCAAGATTCAGAACCTTTACTGTGTCTGAGAGTGACTCAGGCTACAGTTCTATGACACCCAGCAGAACCTATACTCTGTCTGGAAGCGACTCAGTCTTCACTTCGTCACCCAGCAGATCCTATACTTTATCTGGAACCGACTCAGGCCTCCTCAGTATGACACCTGGCAGAACCCATTCTGTGTCTGGAAGCGGCTCAGCCCCCACTACATCACCCAGCAGATACTACACTGCGTCTGAGGGCTTCTCACCCAGCAGATACTACACTGCGTCTGAGGGCCTCTCACCCAGCAGATACTACACTGCGTCTGAGGGCCCCTCACCCAGCAGATACTACACTGCGTCTGAAGGCGACATAAATGCCGGTGTGTCATCCTACAGAACCTGTACTGTCTCTGGAACCTACATTGCCTTTCCTTCCAACTATAACCATTTCCATTCCATACATCTCCTGGCTTTTTAAAATTTACCATCTCTGAAGTAAATTCACTTTCTCTGGACAGACTCTATAGGGCCTCCCCGAGGAGCCAGTACACCTCGTGATGGTATTCCTCCAGGTGCTGGTAAGTCTGCTTGTGAAAACAATATAGCCATTTGGATGTGGGTTGGGAGCCCACATCCATGGCGAGAGGTTGAGGTGGGTGGGTGGGTGTTTGCATTTTGACTTTTTCCTTTTATTACTTCTTTTAATTGCATGCTTGCTTGCTTATGTTTTTTAATATCAAAATTGTTTTTCCTTTATTTCTGTTACAAACCATTCATATTCTGTTCCATGCTATTCTTTTCAACCATAACCATTTCCAATCAGTACATTTCCTTGGTTTATAAATCCGATTTTTACTCAGGAGATAATATTCAGCCTCATGTTTCACCCCAAGCAGCTCGTACACCTCCTGCTCCTGCTTCTGCTCTTGCTCCTGCTCCTGCTCCTGCTCAAAAGTCGATTTTTCAAGCAATTGTAGTCACTGGGATGTGGGTTCCTAGCCAGCATCTCCTTTTCTGCTGCGCAGATTCTGTAGGCAAATACAGCAACACTTCATTGTAACAATAATGGAGCATTACAACTAGTGCAAACAAAAACATCATGATACTTTTTAGACAAGAGAAGGGGGATGGTGGAAGCAAACACAAGGTTTTAAATTATTATTGGAAAGTTTTTTCTGTTGGTTTCTTTGCCCTTCTTGGTTTGTTTGGGTTTTTCTTTGGGTTGGGATGCTTAGTTGCTTGGAGCTTTTGGTTTTGGGGAGTGGTTGAAGTAGGTCCGAGGGTGTTTGATTCTTTATTTTCTTATTTCATTGCTTCTTTTAAATCCTTTTTTTTTTTTTTTTTAAATTACAGGATTGTTTTTCCTTTATTCTGTTACAAATCATTCTTATTTTTTAATAGCCTTTCCTTTCAAGTACAACCATTTCCAATCTGTTCATTGCCTTGGTTTTTAAATCTTACTCTTAATCAAGAGATAATATTTACCCTGGTGTTTCACCCCTTGCAGCTCTTGGACCTCCTCCTCCAGGTCCTGCTCCTGCTCCTGCTCCGGGTCCTGGCCCTGGCCCTGGCCCTGGTCCTGCTGGTAAGTCTCTTTTTCAAGACAGCAGTCACTGTAGTCACTGGCATGTGTGTTCCTAGCCAGCATCTCCCTTCATCCTGCACTGCTTCTGTCGGCAAATACAGCAACACTTTAGTATAACGATAATGGAGCAATGCACCTACTGCAAAGAGAAATGTTCTGAGAAATTCTTCAGACAAGAAAGGGGTGGTGTAATTAACAAGGGGATTAAAATCCTTATCACACTGCAGAAGAAGTTCCTTTCCTTGATTAAAAGAACACACCATAGAATTTATAAGGACAAGGGGTAAATATGTCTGTGAGACTATGTGGAACTTCAAACGACATCTGATTACAATACTTCCCAGGGCAAGATACTTGTGCTAATGTCCTTTGTCTATTAAGGATTAATAAAGAATATTTATATCCCATGTGTTTCAAATAAGCAACTAAGACAAGGAGCAAGCAGTTGTAGGTGCTTCAAATACGTACTCTTGTCAGAGCTATTGAACAGCAAATTGTAGATTCTCTCCTGATTTGTTTATATTCATTTTTTTTACTCCAGCATTCTTTGGACGTCCAAGATTCAGAACCTTTACTGTGTCTGAAAGTGACTCAGGCTACAGTTCTATGACACCCGACAGAACCTATACTCTGTCTGGAAGCGACTCAGTCTTCACTTCATCACCCAGCAGATCCTATACTTTATCTGGAACTGACTCAGGCCTCCTCAGTATGACACCTGGCAGAACACATTCTGTGTCTGGAAGCGGCTCAGCCCCCACTACATCACCCAGCAGATACTACACTGCATCTGAGGGCCCCTCACCCAGCAGATACTACACAGCGTCTGAAGGCGACATAAATGCCGGTGTGTCATCCTACAGAACCTGTACTGTCTCTGGAACCTACATTGCCTTTCCTTCCAACTATAACCATTTCCATTCCATACATCTCCTGGCTTTTTAAAATTTACCATCTCTGAAGTAAATTCACTTTCTCTGGACAGACTCTATAGGGCCTCCCCGAGGAGCCAGTACACCTCGTGATGGTATTCCTCCAGGTGCTGGTAAGTCTGCTTGTGAAAACAAT
The DNA here is from genome assembly GCA_024362935.1 of Setophaga petechia. Lineage (NCBI taxonomy): Eukaryota > Metazoa > Chordata > Aves > Passeriformes > Parulidae > Setophaga > Setophaga petechia. Next base: position 22,727 of record JANCRA010000463.1, read on the forward strand.
ATAGCCATTTGGATGTGGGTTGGGAGCCCACATCCATGGCGAGAGGTTGAGGTGGGTGGGTGGGTGTTTGCATTTTGACTTTTTCCTTTTATTACTTCTTTTAATTGCATGCTTGCTTGCTTATGTTTTTTAATATCAAAATTGTTTTTCCCTTATTTCTGTTACAAACCATTCATATTCTGTTCCATGCTATTCTTTTCAACCATAACCATTTCCAATCAGTACATTTCCTTGGTTTATAAATCCGATTTTTACTCAGGAGATAATATTCAGCCTCATGTTTGACCCCAAGCAGCTCGTACACCTCCTGCTCCTGCTTCTGCTCTTGCTCCTGCTCCTGCTCAAAAGTCGATTTTTCAAGCAATTGTAGTCACTGGGATGTGGGTTCCTAGCCAGGATCTCCTTTCTTGCTGCGCAGATTCTGTAGGCAAATACAGCAACACTTCATTGTAATCATAATGGAGCATTACAACTAGTGCAAACAAAAACATCATGATACTTTTTAGACAAGAGAAGGGGGATGGTGGAAGCAAACACAAGGTTTTAAATTATTATTGGAAAGTTTTTTCTGTTGGTTTCTTTGCCCTTCTTGGTTTGTTTTGGTTTTTCTTTGGGTTGGGATGCTTAGTTGCTTGGAGCTTTTGGTTTTGGGGAGTGGTTGAAGTAGGTCCGAGGGTGTTTGATTCTTTATTTTCTTATTTCATTGCTTCTTTTAAATCCTTTTTTTTTTTTTTTTAAATTACAGGATTGTTTTTCCTTTATTCTGTTACAAATCATTCTTATTTTTTAACAGCCTTTCCTTTCAAGTACAACCATTTCCAATCTGTTCATTGCCTTGGTTTTTAAATCTTACTCTTAATCAAGAGATAATATTTACCCTGGTGTTTCACCCCTTGCAGCTCTTGGACCTCCTCCTCCAGGTCCTGCTCCTGCTCCGGGTCCTGGCCCTGGCCCTGGCCCTGGTCCTGCTGGTAAGTCTCTTTTTCAAGACAGCAATCACTGTAGTCACTGGCATGTGTGTTCCTAACCAGCATCTCCCTTCATCCTGCACTGCTTCTGCAGGCAAATACAGCAACACTTTAGTATAACGATAATGTAGCCATTCACCTGTGCAAAGAGAAATGTTCTAAGAAATTCTTCAGACAAGAAAGGGGTGGTGTAACTAACATAGGGATTAAAGTCTTTATCACACTGTAGAAGAAGTTTCTTTCCTTGATTAAAAGAACACAGCATAGAATTTATAAGGAACGAGGGGTAAAATATGTCTGTGAGACTATGTGGAACTTCAAACAACATCTGATTACAATACTTCCCAGGGCAAGATACTTGTGCTAATGTCCTTTGTCTATTAAGGACTAGTATAGAATATTTATGTCCTCTGTGTTTCAAATAAGCAACTTAGAAAAGGAGCAAACAGTTGTAAGTACTTCAAATACGTACTCTTGTCAGAGCTATTGAACAGCAAATTGTAGATTCTCTCCTGATTTGTTTATATTCATTTTTTTATTCCAGCATTCTTTGGACGTCCAAGATTCAGAACCTTTACTGTGTCTGAAAGTGACTCAGGCTACAGTTCTATGACACCCGACAGAACCTATACTCTGTCTGGAAGCGACTCAGTCTTCACTTCGTCACCCAGCAGATCCTATACTTTATCTGGAACCGACTCAGGCCTCCTCAGTATGACACCTGGCAGAACCCATTCTGTGTCTGGAAGCGGCTCAGCCCCCACTACATCACCCAGCAGATACTACACTGCGTCTGAGGGCTTCTCACCCAGCAGATACTACACTGCGTCTGAGGGCCCCTCACCCAGCAGATACTACGCTGCGTCTGAGGGCCTCTCACCCAGCAGATACTACACTGCGTCTGAGGGGCTCTCACCCAGCAGATACTACACTGCGTCTGGAAGCAACATATTTGCCGGTGTGCCATCCTACAGAACCTGTACTGTCTCTGGAACCTACACTGCCTTTCCTTCCAACCACAACCATTTCCATTCCATACATCTCCTTCATTTTTATAATTTACCATCTCTGTAGTAAATTCACTTTCTCTGGACAGACTCCTCACACTGTCCCCAAGCTTCCATTTCACCTCATGATCTTACTCCTGCTGTTGATTATATGTCTGCTTCTGCAAAAATTATAGTCTTTTTGGATGTGAGTTGTGAGCCCATATATATGGGGAGTGGTTGACGTAGGTGGGTGTTTGCATTTTGATTTTTTTCCTTTTACTATTTCTTTTAATTGCATGCTTGCTTTCTTTCTGTTTGGGTTTTTTTTTTTTTTTATTATTTTTTAAATAACAAAATTCTTTTTCATTTATTTCTGTTAGAAACGATTTCTGTTCTGTAACAGGCTTTCTTTTCAACCATAACCATTTCCAAACGGTGCATTTCCTTGGTTTGTAAATCCTATTTTTACTCAAGAGATAATACTCAGCTTCTTATTTCACCCCAAGCAGCTTGTATATCTGCTGCTCGTCCTGCTCCTGCTCCTTCTTTTTAGTCACTTTTTCAATCAATTTTAGTCACTTGGGTGTGAGTTCCTAGCCAGCATCTCCCTTGATGCTGCACTGCCTCTGTAGGCCAATCCCACAACCCTTAATTATTAACACCTTGGACCATTAAACCTAGTGCAAACAGAAATGTTGTAATGCTTTTTAGAGTTGATAAAGGGGATGTTGGAGGCTACCACAGCGATTAAAATTAATGCAGGAGGAGGTTTTTTTTTTCCTATGGGTCCTTTATTTGCTTAGGTATTTTTATATTAGTCTGGGTTTAGCTGCTTGGTTGGTTGGATTCTTTTTGGGTTTTCAAAGTGGTCCTTGTGGGTCGGCGGTGTTTTATTTTTGATTTTTTTCTTTTATTACGTCTTTTAATTGCATTTTTTTAAACCGAATATTTTTTCCTTTCTTTCTGCTATAAACCATTAACATTTTTGTAATAACCTTTTTTTTTTAACCATAAGCATTTCAGTTCTGAGTATTTCCTTGTTTTTTAAAACTTACTTTTACTCAACAGGTAATTTTCCACCTCCAATTGCATCCCAAGCAGCCAGTACATCTGCTGCTCCTACTTCGCCTGATGGTAAGTCTGCTTTTCAAGAAATTATAGTCTCTTGGATGTGGGTTTCTAGGCAGCATCTCCCTTCATGCAAAACAGATCCTGTAGGTAAATAAAACAATACTTGATTTTAAACATAATGGAGAAATAAATCGAGTGGTAACAGAAATGTGAGATCTTTTAAAGGAGAGAATGGGGATCGTGAAACCTAACACAGGAATTAAAATTACTTGCGTAATTTTTCTTTTGGTTCTCGACTAGATGCAAAATTTTTGTTTCCAGTTTGGATTTGGTTGGTTGGTTGGATTTTTGGTTTTGGGGAGTGGTTCTGCTGGGTGGTTTGGTGCTAGGTTTTAATTTGTTTCTTTTTTTAAATTATCTTCGCTTTCAATTTTTTTTTTAACTGAAGGCATTTATTTTCTTTATGTGATAAATCACTGTAATAGCCTTCCCTTGCAAACATAACCATTTCAGTTCCATGCATTTCCATATTTTTAAAATTCACCTTCTCTGAAGTACATTTACTTTCTCTCCACAGAATCATTTCAGCTTGTCTTCGTACCCCAAGGACCCATTTCACCTCGTACTCCTGATCCTAGTGGTAAGTCTGCTTGTCAAGAAATTAGAGTAATTTGGATGCAGGTTCCTTGTCAGCATGTTCCTTCATGCTGCACAACTTCTGCAGACAAATACAACAATACTTGATTGTAAACATAATGGAGCAATGACACTACCGCAGACATTTCAAAATAGCCATTTCTTGCAACAATAACCATTTCAATTCTGTGCATTTCCTTGCTTTTAAAAATGTATCTCCTCTAAAGTAATTCTATTTTCTCTGAACAGCCTCTTTTCAGTTTCCTGTTTCAGCCCAAGCTGCTCGTACACCTCCTGCACCAGCACAAGCTCATGATGGTAAGTCTGCTTGTCAAACAATTGTAGTCCCCTGGATGTGGGGACTACATACTACATCCTAGCCAGCATCTCCCTTCACGCTGCACAGCTTCTGCAGGCAAATGAAACAATCCTTAATTGTAAACATAATGGAGTATTAAAACTGTTGCTAACAGAATATTCTGAGACATTTATCAGAAGAGAAAGGGGTGGTGAAGGCTAACACAGGGATTAAAATTACTACCGTGGTTCTTCCTCTTGGTGCCCAATTGCTTGGCTATTTTTGGTTTGGGGTTTTTTTTTTTTTTTTGGTTGGTTGCTTCTTACAATTTTTTTGGTTTTGCAGAGTAGCAGTAGTGGGCGCGTGGTTTTTTGACTTTTAAATTTTTTTTTTAATATTTTCTCTTCTTTTTTTTTTTCCTAAATGCTTCTTCATTATGTTATATACCATTAACATTTTTTACTCATCTTCTCTTGCAAACACAACCATTTCAGTTCTGTGCATTTCCTTGCTTTAAAAATTTACCTTCTCTGAAGTAAATTTATTATCTCTGAACAGATATATTTCAGGTGAGCTTTGGATCCAGAGCACCCCATACACCTGCTACTTCTGCTCCTGCTCCTGCTGCTAAGTCCTATTTTTGAATTTTTTCTTTTCTTATTTTAATTTCTTTCTCTTTCTTTCTTCCTTTCTTTCTTCCTTTCTTTCTTCCTTTCTCTCTTTCTTTCTCTTTCTTTTCTTTCTTTCTCTCTTTTTCTTTCTTTCTTTCTCTCTCTCTTTCTCCCTTCCTCCCTTCTCCCTTCCCTTCCCTTCCCTTCCCTTCCCTTCCCTTCCCTTCCCTTCCCTTCCCTTCCCTTCCCTTCCCTTCCCTTCCCTTCCCTTCCCTTCCCTTCCCTTCCCTTCCCTTCCCTTCCCTTCCCTTCCCTTCCCTTCCCTTCCCTTCCCTTCCCTTCCCTTCCCTTCCCTTCCCTTCCCTTCCCTTCCCTTCCCTCCGCCACTTCCTTCCGCCACTTCCTTCCTTCCACCACTTCCTTCCATCCTTCCACCACTTCTGCCACTTCCTTCCACTACTTCCTTCTTTCCGTCACTTCCTTCCGCCACTTCCCTCACTTCCTTCCTTTCACCACTTCCTTCCTTTCTTTCTTCCAAAGGCTTTTTCCTTTCTTTCTGTTATCAACCATTAACATTCACAATAAGTTTGTTTCCTTGAATAAAAACACAGCTTTGGAGTTAATATGATGAGAGGTAAAAGATGTCTTTAAGTGAGTACTTGTAGCATTTTATTTAAAGTGCTATACCAACTATTTATGGGGCAGGATACTTGTGCTAATGTCCTTTGTCTATTAAATATTTTTATATAATAATCAGGTGCCATGTGTTTCAAAGAAGCATTTAAGGAGCAAACATTTATAAGTACTTCACACAGATGCCCCTGTAAGGAGCATTTAACAGCAAACATAGATTCTCCCTCGACTTGTTTTTTATCCTTTTGTTAGCTCCAGCACAGCGGAGAGTGCCTAGACACAGAGTCCATACTGTGTCTGGAACCAACGTACCCCCTGTTGTGCTACCAGCCAGACCCTACAGTGTGTCTGACACCAACATACCCTCCAGTGTGACCACGAGCAGATTGTACAGTGCATTTGATACCAACATACCCTCCGGTGCACTGCCACGCAGAGCAGCTTTTGGGTCATCAATGGAACCAGCCATCAACCTGATCCCAACCAGAACCAATATTGGGCCATCCATGGATGCATCCTCCCACGCGAGACGAAACAGAGCTTTTACCGTGCCTTCAAGCAACATGCCCTCCCGTCTGACAGGAAACAGAGCTGCTATTGGGTCTTCATCCTTCAGTTTCAGACCACGCAGAACCAGTTCTTTGCCTTCAGTAGTTCCTTTCAGCCGGGATGTATTATCCAGCACTAGAAGAAATAAGGAAATTTAATTACCAGACGTGACAAAGTTCTTCATCAAAAATACTAGCTTCTCTTCAGACAGAAAACACTCCAGCAATACAAGAAGATCTAAATAAAGTACAGTCGTGCCTACCTCTGTAGTGTAGTTCACGGTATATATTTTTTGTAATTTCATATTTTTATGAAAATGACATTCATATCTTCACATTTCTGTGTTTCTAATTAAAAAGCACTTATTTATTTATTAACTCTTTTTATTGTAGTTTTTAATTTTTATGTAGTACATTTTAAAATGTTATAAAACAGCACCTTTTGGGTAGTTTTCCCCATTCCTAAAAAAAAAAATAAACCACAAGCCCTTTTAGTCTCTGTCTCTCAAAGTCGTTTCATACCTGTCTATTCTAAACCAGGATTTCAATATTTTAATAGGATTGAGACAGGTCCATGACATGTACACCAGTGATTCCTCTTGTGGAATGTCATGGCCCTGTGTTTTGGTTTGAAAAGACAGGTGTCTGCTAAGGAAGGAAGGAGCCTCCCTTGAAATGGAAAATGCAAACTCCCTCTCTCTGAATTATCATTTTGAAATTAAGGAGCTCTCAGGCAAAGACATGAGAGTAGGAATAGTAGTTCTTTGTTAGGAAAATTAAAATACAAATGCACTAGTACAAAAAAAAACTACTGACAGAGTCAGAATATGCCCTGACACTCTGTTGGTTGTGGTGTTGGTAGCAGTCCAAATACATGGTGGCTGTAGATTTCTTGGAGTTGCAGATGTGGTTCTTTTGAAGCAGTGATCCTGTAGAAGGGTGTAGTCTTCCTCTGAAGGTCCAGTGGTGGTGTAGATGCGCTTGGTCTTCTTCGGGGAATCTAGTGGAAAAGAAAGCTGCTCTTCTGGGAATCTAGTGGGAAAAGGCTGCCGTGGTGTTCCAAATCTCAGATTATATCCAGGTAGGAATGCTTGGCTCCTTCCCCTGGGTAGAGCATCTCCCAATGGGATGAGGTGATTTTTTCAGTCATGCAATGAGATTCAGTGGCCCACTAAAAGAAGATATTTTCCGGAGGGAGGATTGGTTGTGGAAGAGATGAAGAAAACTGCCCCACCTGGTTTTAACAGGTGGTCCAATTAGCAGAAGATAACTGCCCTATCTCTAACAGACAGCAATAGAATACATACTCCCAGACACATTTGCCAACCTAAGACATTATCCACCTCTTATTCTATTAGTATTTGCATTATACTCAAATCAATAAACTCAACACCATGAAACCTTACACACAGTTCTTAAGACTGCGTTTCGCTGTGGTACATTGTGGCTGCTGAGTTAGGAACGGATGAAGAAAGGTGACATTGACTCCTATGATCAGAGGGCATAAAGCAAGATTTATTAGGAACTTCACATATTTATAGGCAAGATTGTTCACCCAGAACTTGAACGCCCCTCACACCACTGGTTAATGAGGAACAACATCTTCTGGAAAAATATCTTTCCATAAACATGTACAAACATTCCACATGTTCACAAATACCAGGTGCAGAGATTAAGATAAGAATTGTTTTAATTCTTTCTCTGAGCATTCTCACAACTTCCCTAGGACAATGCCTGGGAAAGTTGTCTGTTTCTCTCTCTGTCAGCATCCAGAGGTGACAACAAGAGGCCAGTCTTGTGGAATCATCAAAAGAGAGGGAAGTCCAGGTTGGAGAGACCCCATGTCCTCTATGATCTTGTTGATCTTCCTCAGCTCGTGGAGCAATCTCCAGGAATCATAAGTCTTCTTATGAATGGCAAAAACTGGGGAACTCCAGGGACTGTTTATAGGGTTGATGTGGTCTTTTTGTAGTTGTTCACTTACTATTTTTTTGAGAATATTCAGTTTTTTCTGCTCAAAAGACCATTGATCAATCCAAATTGGCTGATTGGTTTTCCATGATAATTTCAGAGTGGCAGGTGTTGCTGTGGCTTTTGTCAAAAACCCACTTCTATCTTTGCTCCCCACTGGGACAACATGTCTCTCCCCCGTACTGTGATGGGCTTCTGCACCACGAAGGGACCGATGGTTGCTGTCCTTCCCTCAGGACCTGTAACAGTAAATAAGAATTCACTTGGCAGACACAAGATAGCTCCTCCAATTCCTGTAAGAGCACTCATGGGTGTCACCAAATTCCAACTGCACAGCCGGGATGCACGAGAAATCACAGTCATGTCTGCCCCTGTGTCCAGCATACCTGCAATATGAACAGTTTGACCAAGGTGTGTGAGACTGCATGTCAGTTTGGGTCATTCATTGCTGACATGTTTTATCCAAAGGGCATTAGGCATCGGGCCAGAACTCTCAAAAGGCATTTCTCAGCATACAACTTACTTACTTCTACTTACTGGTAATATAATAGTGATAGTGATTGCTGGTTCAATTACCATTGGAGCATTGTAAGTAAGAACTGAAATCATCAGCTCTTCATTATAATTTGCTGAGACAACAGTTGGAAAAATTGAAACTCCCAACAATTTTATTACTGTCTTTGCCTATAATTAAAAAGTCTTGTTTTTGTTGTGAATACATTTCCTGTGCTAGTGTATTCATGGTAAAAGTTTTTTTAAAAATAAGTTAATTTGGAATTTCTTAGTTTGCATCGTGCCCCTGGGGGTAATAACTCGGGATCACTTGGCAGATGGTTTTATCTTGTATGACTTTACATGTCATCTTACCCTAATTGGTCAGTCTTTTTGAATATTTCCTGAATCAAAAGAAGGTAAAGTAGGTTTTCTTTCTGTTTTTTTGCGGGACTAGTATGTAATAGGTTAAGTACTTCTTCAGAATCACTAGAATTCTCCTGTTCTTTTCCTCCCTCATAACCTTGTAAATCACAGACTGTCTTGGAGGAATTTCATGGCGACTAGAGCCTGTTTGTAATGTTAACAGAGAAATCCTGCCTTTTGCTAGCAGAGACACTGATGTCGAGAATTTTTTTCCTCTTTCTCTCTCCTCACTTTTTCTCCCAAGTACCAAGGAATTCTCATGTTCTGGGGGGGGCAGAGGGGGGACCCGGACACAGCTTGGAAAATGGTGAAAGTTGGGGGGCACACCACCGTGGTAGAGGTGGAGGTGTCACAGCCCCAGTCGGAATTTCAGGGTCTTGAGTTACAGCTGAAGCAGGGGGAAGAGGTCTGGGGACTCAGCCTGAGTGTTGCAGGGAGGCCCAGACACAGCCAAGGAAGCGGAGGGTTTAGTAGACCGTTTAAATGTATCAATCATCATAGGAAACACCAGATGCAACTTAGCAGCTGTTTGATCTCTGTTTATGGAAAAAGCATTGTATAGTTTTGGTCCTAGAAGTTGCCAAAGAGGAAGTGAAAACACGGAAGTTTTATCTGTAGCTGGAAACTACTTCGGAATGTATAATACTAAGTTCTTTTAACTCGGTTTTTGAAACATTACAGGAATTAGATTTGATCAGATCTTTTGAGGCTTTTATAAACATCTCTAAGTAAATTGGACATCTTGTGTCCTAACATGATCCTCAAGGCTTACCTTATGTTGAACAACAGGCAAGGCCTTTGCACATCTCCATCCTGATCGAGGCAGTGACGAGGGTAGAAATCCAACTTCTCTCTTTTTGTAAGAGTTATGATCCTGGGATCTGTGCTTCTCTCAGCAACCAAAAGTTTTTACAAACAAATTTTTTTACAAAAATTACCTCAGGGCTTTTAGGTCAGACAGTTTATTCAAGTTATTTGCTCCTGACATGGGAACACCAATTTGTTGGACATCACCCTCTTCTGACCCAGAAGGGGCAACTGAGAGGCGTTTCAAAAACTGCTATTCCATTTTCAGTCTCATGAGAAGGGTGAGACAATACAGATGTTATAATTCACGCTAGCACAATCAAAAGCTGACTATTTCCTACAAGCGTTTCTTGGCTTATCAGCTTTTTGCCACACCATGCTGTAGATGCCTTAAAGTCAATCACCTAAAACTACCCCTTGTGGGTCCCAAAACAATGCATCTTTCATAATTCTTTTTCTCCTAAGTATTCAGTCTTATTTACAAGACTATCCTTTGAAACTTTTCTCTAGCTCCATTTCTCTCTCAACAATATCTGTCCTATTCCATGGCGTTTCTAAAGTTAGCATTTCTTATCTAAAGTTTGCATATGGATGCATACTGTGTGGGCCTCCTGTCAGGCCCTGAGAACTCTCTACAAATCCATTTTCCACACTGGTCAATACCAGTGTAGTTGCTTCTGTTAATACAAAAAGCTCTTTCAAGACTCTTCTGAAGAGAAATGTCTTTTTTCTTTTCATCCTAAACTGCAAAGCCCCCTCCACGATGTACAGCAAACAGTTATCTAGATTGCCTTTCCACGATAGCAGAAAACTTCCCCTTTAATCAGCCTCAATTGCCAAACTCTCATCTGTATTAAGGAATTTCATTTAGTCTCCAGTAGCAGTGCGTCCTGTGAGCAGGGAATAGTGAGCTTTGACTCCATGATTTCAGAAGGCTGAAGAAATGCTTTATTAAGCTATACTATATTCTACTATACTACTATACTATGCTAATATTAAAATATACTAAAGAAAATCCCATGACCCCTTACACCCAGTCACAACACAACTTTGACCTAATTGGTCAATCAATTCAAACACCATCACCAGTCTCCAATTAACAAATCCCTTTGGGGTAAACAATCTCCGTAACACATTCCACATAACATATGTGCCAAACAACAGATGCAGCAAGTAAAAAAAGAATTGCTTTTCTTCTTCTCTGAGCTTTCTCACTGCCTTCCCCAGGAAAAATCCTGGGGAAGTTGTGCCTGCTGCTCTCTGTGAAGAGAGCTGCTGCCACAGGTCTCTGCTGTAAAATAGTGATTTCTACACAACAGGGCTGATAGAGGACAAACCTGAATTAACAACAGCTGCCTTGGCCAAGGACAGCCCCTGTGCCAGTCAGGGCAGCTGCGCTGAGCAGCCCCAGCACGGGCAGGGCCCGCTCCTGCCCCGCCGGGCAGTGCCCACGGCCACAGCCCACGCCAGCCTCAGCCCCACGCTGCCTCCCCGGGCCTGTGGCCTCAGCCGGGCTCTCTCCAGCCTGGCAGTAGCAGGTCCCCGTTCACTGCTCTTGCTGCTGCCCTTCAGCTCCTCCCTGCTGCCTCCCATCAGTCTGCGGCTGTCCTCAAGGTCTTCCTTGCAGCTGTGGCAAAAATGGAGGCCCTGGAATTGCTTCCAAGGCCTGGCACAGCTGCAGTCCCTGCCGTGCGCCCTGCTGGCCCCCTCCATCTCCTCAGGCCCACCATGCTCTCGGAGAACCCCCAGCCCCCTTCAGTTTCTTCAGCCCCTCACAGCCCTCTCACCCCTCTCAGTCCCTCCTGACCCATCCTGTCCCCTGAGACCCGCCAGCCCCTCAGCCTGTGCCACTTCCCTGTCACCTCAGTGCCACCATGGCCCTCGGCTGCCCCACAGCCCTCAGCCCCAGCAGCAGCTCAGGGTCACCGTCCCTTCAGCACCACCGCCCCCTCAGCCCCTTCAGCCCCTTCAGCTCCCTCAGCCCCCTCAGCCCCCTCAGTCTCACCGTCCTCAGCAGCTCCTCAGGGGACAGTGCCTGGGGCCAGCGGCAGCTCCCACCGCTCCAGGGACAGCCGGGGCTGGAAGTGCTGCTCCGCCCGGCCCGGCCACCAGCTCGGACCCAGCACAGGGACAGGGGACACAGGGGGCACAGGGGAAAAGCAGAGCAGAGAAAAAGGTTAAAAAGAGGCCTATATCTATACAGATACCAATCTACGTAACTAAACCCCATATACAAATACATAAACACAAATGTGTACATAAACACATTTGCTCTCTCATCTCACGACTCATTCTGCAAGTTGCAATAAACAGCTGAATGCTCTCAGTAGCTCCAAGTTGCTCCTCTTACCATCCTGAATGGATGGGCAAAAGTAGCAATAAACAATATAAACAACCCTTCAATTCTATTAAAACCTAATTCTTCAAAGATCAGTTTTTATTTTGTGTCTTCCAGGGAAGCAGATGTACCAAACACACAGGAGAACATGATTTTACTTGGCGCTGTTCGGTCTGGCAGTTGCATGATCAAGAACTGCTTTCCTCAGGAACTGGTGGATGATCCCGCTCTATGCCTCAAGAACTGCACAATGAGTAAAGCCTGAATGGACCAACTTGCATTTCACATGTTAGATGGTAATCCTTTATATACTCTGAGCAGTGTTTAATAAAGCAGTTAAGGGTTATTGGGAAAACATCCTCTCCTGGCTTGATCTGTGATTTATGGCTAAGAAAAAATGTTGGTTTACCAAAGAGAAAAATAGTGTTTACAATAGGGAATTCCCTAGACCTGCTTGAGAAAGCTGCACTTCAGAGAAGGCAATGAAGCAATATAGGGATCAAAAAGAAACTTAGCTTAGAGCTGAGAATAAAAGCACAGAAACACATAATACAGATTTTAACCTGTCTTATACACTGAATGGCTATGACTCGGAAACTTTTATTTCAAGTTGTGTAAGTTTTCATGTATTTTTCCGTCATTGGTTTTTAAGCAGGACTGCACAAATAAAGTAAGAAAAGCATGAAGTACACCTAGTACCGTCTAAAGAGTGATGTTAAACACACGCAGAATCAAATCATGTCAAACCACGTCAAGCAATTTCTGAAGCTATCTGAAGTCTGCTGGTGAGTTGCTGACTGAAAGGAACGGTAGAAACACCAGAATAAATGTAAAAAAAGACAAGATTGGCTATGACGTCTTTAATAAATATCCACGCTTAAGTGCTTTCTATTATGACAAAAAGTTAGGTCAGTTCAAAGATCAGTGAAAGGGTTCTTGCTGACTGCAGTGGGTTGGAAAACGCAAATTGGAAATAATTAACTATGTGAAAAGATCCCAGAGAAACTATATGATCTTCATATCGTTTGTGATCAGTCTGTTTCCTCCAATAAAAACAAGATACATGCTCATAAATCACAATCATTCCTCTGCTATTAGTCTTAGTTTGGTATTTCACACCACTCTTAAAATTGAATTTGCTGTTCTCCTTTCTGTTCTTCTAGCAGTCATGTGAGTAGGGACAAAAGTGCTGACAGCTCACAGGGAAGAGTCAAAACGTGCACCCCAATTGTGTGGGTTTTTTTGGTTTTTGATTGCTATGTCACATACGTATGTGACCCTCTCCTTAGGGGAGTTTCACTACAACCATTCATACCTGCTAAATATCACAGCAATTCAGCAAAGGGATTAATTTGTTTCAAAAGTCAGACTCCTGAAGTCAGTGCCCTTCATGAAGCTGCTTCCCCACTGATGGAGACCTCCTCAACAAAGCCTCTTGGGTTTGTCTTGAGAATTAAGAGCAGAAGGGCCCCTGAGCACATCTGCCGCTGCCAACATCTCCTGCAGACCCTCATGCCTCTGAGCTGAGCTAGATCTTCATATATCTGTATATCTATACATCTACATATCTATGTAGACAGATATCTATATACCTATATCTACAGCTGTTGCTAATCTCTAGATGTATATACGTATAAATCTATATATCTGTATCTGTACCTATCTACCTATCTATCTAAACAAGCTCCCATGGAGGCACAGGTACATGGGAAACTAAAGTACAGCCCAAAATTATTAAATCTCTAACTACAATACACCTGTGGAAATTAAGGAATGGGGGCAAATAAGGAATGCAAAGAAGATGCAGTCCTACTAGAGAGACTTTATGTAGCTGCCTAACAGTGTTTGTTATCAATTTTAATGGTATATGGAATTTTTTCTTTGCATGTCCCAAAGCGCATGTTCTGCAGGTCTTGGGTCATATTGTGGACATTTTGCATTTAAAACAATATTAGACAGCTGTGCTGAGACTACAGATAAATTCTAGATATCTGGTTCTAAATTTTAGATATCTAAATTCTAGATACCTGGTTCTCACAGACTTGGCAAACCTTCATACACAATCTTGGAGCAGCCCAGAAGAGCAAAGACAAAAACTTAGGCTCTGAACCTTGGTTTAGATGGCTTTAAATGATAAAATATTAAAGAAGAACATAAAAAAGAAGAATATTAAAGCTTTTTTAGTATTACTTTTCCTAGACAGAAACCATAAAGTCTGTGATCTAAAATGTCTCCTACAATCCATGGCTGCACTATCCAATTACCAAGAGCACAAATATTAGCCAAAGGAACAAATCATGCTGCACATGGATAATCAAGAGATTTTATAACATGGCCGAAACAATAACAAACTGTCTTTGATATTGAACTGCATTGCTGTTGTCTCAGCAACCCCTATACGAATGAGCAGAATAATTGACACTCTTGAGTCAGGGATGGAATGAAAGACATCAGTCTTCAGAAGCTGAATCAGAAAGCAATTTAATGAAGGTAGCAGGTCTTTTATAATGTGACTCGCTAAGGTGAGACTTGGTTGGTCTCAAAGTAAAAACCTCTCACATTATTGGTGAATTATGAATAGTACACTCTGGGAAACCATGTCTATAAACAACGGTTACAGAAGGAGAGATAATAATTGTTGTAATTCTTTTCCCAGACTCGGCCTGGGAGAAATGATCTCTGTTCTTTCTTCGACTGAACTGAGGATATCCACAATTCCTCCTTTTTGTTTAAAGGAGGAGGCAGTGCTTGCAATGTCCTGCGGGATCCCTTGCAGGAAAGAGAACAAACACAGTTCCAGAGGTTTATCAGCTATCAACCAAAACCTCAATCAGACATTGGCTCAAAATGGTCAAAGAGATCTCATACTAGAAATTCTCTACCATTACATTCCATAAATCTAACTATTAATTCTAAAAGTCAGTTACC
>JANCRA010000464.1:0-37395 GCA_024362935.1 Setophaga petechia
AAATTGGGGTGGGAGGAAATTTTGGGGGTGAAAAGGGGAGGTTTGTTCACCTTTGTTCATCTTTAAATATTTTGGGGTGGGGGGAGGATTTTGGGGTGAGAAGTGGGAATTTTTGGGGGGGGGGATTGGGAGAATTTTGGGGTTCAAAGGGGGAGTTTAACCCTTCTTTACCCAGGCACGATTCTGGATGTGAACCTGGGGAGGGAAGGGGATTTTGGGGGCTGATTTTTTGGGGCTGGGGGTGTATTTTTGGGGCTGGGGGTGTGGTTTTGGGGCTGGGGGTGTATTTTTGGGGCTGGGGGTGTGGTTTTGGGGCTGGGGGTGTATTTTTGGGGGGTGGGAGGGGGTCCCCCCCATCCCTAAGGCCACGGTCTCTCATTCCCTCAAGATCAGTACCTGGGAAATGCGCCGGTGGGCTCTGGGGTCTATCGCCTGCACCAGGGAAAAGGTGAGACCCCTCCCCAAAAAAAAAACCCCAAAAACCCCCTCCCCACAACCCCCTGACCCCCCAATTCCCCTGACCCCCCAATTCCCTGCTCCCCCCAGTATAATAGTGCTGTCACTGGGGGTCTTGGGACCCCAAATCCTTCTGACCCCCCCCCAATTTCCCTTTCCTCAATGGCCCTGGCTGTCCTGACCCCCCTGAACCCCCAATTTCCCCCTCCCCAATATGATCCCAGTACCCCTGGCTGTCCTGAGCCCCCAATTTCCCCCTCCCCAATACCCCTGGCACCCCAATTTCCCCCCTCCCCAATAAGAGATCTCTGTCACTGGCTCTCCTGACACCCCCTGACCCCCCGAATTTCCCCCTCCCCAATATCCCTGGCTATCCTGACACCCCAAATTCCCCCTGACCCCCCCCAATTGCCCCCTCCCCATTATGATACCTCTCTCACTGGCTCTTCTGGCACCCCAGTTTCCCCCTCCCCAATAAGATATCTCTGTCATTGGCTGTCCTAGCACCCCCAAACCCTCCTGAACCCCCCAATTTCCCCCTCCTCAATATGATATCTCTGTCACTGATTGTTCTGACACCCCAAATTCCCCCTGACCCCCCCAATTGCCCCTTCCTCAACATGATCCTGATACCCTTGTCTGTCCTAGCACCCCCTGGCCCCCTTGAAGCCCCCAATTGCCCCCTCCCCAATACAATCCCAATACCCCTGGCTCTCCTGGCACCCCAATTTCCCCCTCCCCATTATGATACCTCTCTCCCTGTCTCTCCTGACACCCCCTGACCCCCTTGAAGCCCCCAATTTCCCCCTCCCCAGTACAATCCCAATACCCCTGGCTGTCCTGGCACCCTCTGACCCCCCCCCAATTTCCCCCTCCTCAATATCCCTGGCTGTCCTGGCACCCCAATTTCCCCCTCCCCAATACAATCCCAATACCCCTGTCTCTCCTGGCCCCCCAATTGCCCCCTCCCCAATACAATCCCAATATCCCTGACTGTCCTGGCACCCCAATTGCCCCCTCCCCATTATGATACCTCTCTCCCAGTCTCTCCCAACACCCCCTGACCCCCTTGAACCCCTGAATTGCCCCCTCCCCAATAAAATCCCAATACCCCTGTCTCTCCAGACACCCCAATTTCCCCCTCCCCAATACAATCCCAGTACCCCTGGCTCTCCTGGCCCCCCAATTGCCCCCTCCCCAATACAATCCCCCTCTCCCAGTCTCTCCCGACCCCCCCTGACCCCCCAATTTCGTGCCCCCCCCCCAGGTATGATGCCACCGCCGCTGGGTATGCTGCCCCCGCCGCCCCCCCCGCCCGGTGGGCAGCCGCCCCCCCCCTCCGGCCCCCTCCCTCCCTGGCAGCAGCAGCCGCCGCCGCCCCCCAGCAGCAGCAGCACCCCCTTGCCCTGGCAGCAAAGTGAGTCTGGGGGCGGCCCGGGGGGGCATTGGGGGTCATTTCCTGGGGTTTTGGGGTCGTTTCCTGGGGTGTTGGGGTCATTTCCTGGGGTTTTGGGGTCATTTCCTGGGGTTTTGGGGTCCTTTCCTGGGGTTTTGGGGTCCTTTCCTGGGGTTTTGGGGTCGTTTCCTGTCAGCCTGCATGGGGGGGGTTGTTCAGTCCCTGTGATGCCTCCTGGGAAAGGGGGGGTTGTCCCCTACAAATGAGAGTTTTGCTGTTAATTAACACCCCGCTAATTAACCCGAATCCCAGTGAGGCTCCCTGGGGTGGGGGTGTCTGTTCCTTTTGGGGTTCCCTGTCAACCTTCACTTCCCCCTGTCCCCCAATCACCCCCCTACCCTTAATTAACCCCCACCTTTAATCACCCCAAGCTCCTCAGGCTCCCTTAGCATGATTAACCCCCTCCTCTAATTTAATTAACCCTGATCCCAATGAGCCCCCCGGGCTGGGGGTGTCTTGTTCTTTTGGGGGTTCCCTGCACAAGGTTTGGGGGTGGAGGGGGGATCCTTTCCCCAATTACCCCCCTACCCTTAATTAACCCCCACCTTTAATCACCCCAAGCTCCTCAGGCTCCCTTAGCATGACTTACCCCCTCCTCTAATTAACCCCAGTGCTAATTAACCTTAATCCCAATGAACCTCCTTGGGCTGGGGGTGTCTTGTTCTTTTGGGGGTTCCCTGCACAAGATTTGGGGTGGAGGGGGGATCCTTTCCCCAATTACCCCCCCTACCCTTAATTAACCCCCACCTTTAATTACCCCAAGCTCCTCAGTCTCCCTTAGCATGACTTACCCCCTCCTCTAATTAACCCCCAGTGCTAATTAACCCTAATCCCAATGATTCCCTTGGGTGTTGTGTTCCATCTGGGGGGGAATCCCTCTCCCCCAATTACCCCTCTACCCTTAATTAACCCCCACCTTTAATTACCCCAAGCTCCTCAGGCTCCCTTAGCATGACTTAACCCCCTCCTCCAATTAACCCCGGCGCTAATTAACCCTTTCCTTTCCCCCCTTTTCTCAGATACGACGACCACCACGAGCGCTGGCAGCGCCTCCCTCCCTCCCTGGCAGCAGCAGGCGGGGGGGGGTGCGGCGGGGGGGGGGGCGGCTTCTTCGGGGGCCCCCCCGCTCCCCGGCAGCCCCCTCCATGGTGCCTTTGCCCCCCGGGGTCCAGCCCCCGCTGCCCCCCGGGGCCCCCCCGCCCCCCCCGCCCCCGCCTGGCTCCGGGGGGGCTGATGTACGCGCCCCCGCCCCCCCCCGCCGCCCCCCCCCATGGACCCTTCTAACTTCGTCACCATGATGGGCATGGGGGTGCCCGCCCTGCCCCCCTTCGGCATGCCCCCCGCGCCCCCCCCCGCCCGCCCCCCCAGAACTGAGCCTCGGGACGCTGCCGCCTGTGGGGACCCCCCCCTCAAAAAAAACCAATGGTGGGGATCCCCCCCCTCAAAAACATCAGGGGATCCCCCCCCTCAAAACATCAGGGGATCCCCCCCTCAAAACAACAGAGGATCCCCCCCTCAAAAACATCAGGGGATCCCCCCCTCAAAAAAACCAATGGTGGGGATCCCCCCCTCAAAACAACAGGGGATCCCCACCTCAAAAACATCAGGGGATCCTCCCCTCAAAAACATCAGGGGATCCCCCCCTCAAAAACATCAGGGGATCCCCACCTCAAAACAACAGAGGATCCCCCCCTCAAAAAACAAACATGGTGGGGATCCCCCCCTCAGAACATCAGGGGGATCCTCCCCTCAAAAAACATCAGGGGTTCCCCCCTTCTCGAGGATTAAACCATTGTGGGGACCCCCCCTCAAAAAAAACCATTGTGAGGATCCCCCCCCATAAAATATCAGAGGATCCCCCCCTTCTTGAGGACTAAACCATTGTGGGGACCCCCCCTCAAAAAACCACCATCGGGGGATCCCCCCCTCAGAACATCAGGGGATTCCCCCCTTCAAAAACATCAGGGGGATCCCCCCCTTCTCGAGGATTAAACCATTGTGGGGACCCCCCCTCAAAAAAAAACATTGTGGGGATCCCCCCCTCAAAATATCAGGGGAATCCCCCCTTCTTGAGGAGTAAACCATTGTGGGGACCCCCCCGTCAAAAAACCACCATCAGGGGATACCCCCCTCAAAAACACCATGGGGACCCCCCTCAAAAAAAATAACACCAGGACTGATTCATTATGGGGACCCCCCCCCTCAAAAAACACCATGGGATCCCCCCCTCAAGGACTGATTCATTGTGGGGACCCCCCCTCAAAAAACAAATAACATCAGGGGTTGCCCCCCTCGAGGACTGATCCATCATCAGGAGCTCCCCCTCCCCAAAAGTCGATGAGGAGCCCCCCCAGACTGATCCATCCCAGGGAGCCCCCCCTCCATGAACTGATGAATTTTGGGGTGCCCCCCCCCTCCCACATCCATGGGACCCCCCCCAAACCCCCCCCGGGACCACCTTGTGAACTGGTTTACCCCCTCCCCCCCAAAAAATCCCCAAATCAGGGGCGGCCCTGAATTGAGGAGGGGGCGGGGGGGGCAGGGATGGGATGGGGGGGGTCCGCAATACGGGGGGGGGGGGGGGGGGGAGACACTGCAGCGACACAAACCTGAAACCCCCTCCCCTCCAAAATCTCGGGGTCCCCTCTCCTGTGTTTCTCCCTCTTCATTCTGGGCCCCCCCACCCCCCCCAAAAAAAATCCCCCTTGTAGAGCCCCCCCCGCCCCTCCCCCGCGCTTTTTTTGTGTATGAATAAAGGAGCGGGACCCCCGTTGGGCCCCCCCTCATTTTCTGTGTCCCGTTTCCCCCCCCCCGCGTGTCACCGGGGTCGGGTTTCGCCCCCCCCCCCGCCCCCCCCCGCCGTGAAACCGGAGCCGCTGTCGCGGGGGTCGCGCCCCCCCCACCCCCTGCGGCCGTCACTCAGCGCCGAGGTCACCGCGAATGTCGCCGCGAATGTCGCGACCTTCATGGGGGGGGATCCGGTTACCGCGGGGGGGGGGGGGGGGAGGGGGGGGACAGCACACACAGACCCCCCCGAGGGGGGGGACACACCCAGGGACCCCCCCGGGACATTCGGGACCCCCCCCGGGACATTCGGGAACCCCCGGGTTTGGGGAGGGGTCTGGGGGCGCGCGCGGCCCGCAGGGGGCGCTGCGGGACCGGGAGGAGCTCAGGCTCCGCCCCCTCATGAATAATTAACGAGGAGTGGGTGTGACCCGCTTTAAGCTCCGCCTCTTTATGAATAATTAGCTGTTAATTGCCCTGAACGGCGGGGGTGGGGGCGTGGCTCCACTCAGGCCCCGCCTCCCTCATGAATATTGAAGCAGCCGCGCGCTCAAAGCGGCCGGGGCGCAGCTGCTCCCCCCGCCCCCGGCCCGGAGCCCCCCAAGTCCGAAACCCCCAAAACCCGGAGCCCCCCCAGGACCCCCCAAAATTCCGAGCCCTCCGGACCCCTCCAAAACTCGGAATTCCCCAGGACCCCCCGAAAACCGAGATCCGTCCAGAGTCCCCCCAGCCCGGATCCCTGCGGACCCCCCCAAACCCGGACCCCCGGAGCTCGGCCCCCCCGGAGGTTTTCACCCTTTAAAGCCCCCCTGACTCTGCAGAGACCCCCACCCCTATTTCTGTCGCCATGTCGCGACCGCTGACGGACGCGGATCGGCGGCGGCAGATCAGCGTGCGGGGCCTGGCGGGGCCCGAGAACGTGGGGGAGCTGAAGAAAAACTTCAACCGGCACCTGCACTTCACCCTCGTCAAGGATCGCAATGTCGCGACATCGCGCGACTACTACATGGCGCTGGCGCACACCGTGCGCGACCACCTGGTGGGGCGCTGGCTGCGGACACAGCAGTACTACTACGAGAAAGACCCCAAGGTGGGGATTTGGGGGGTCCTGGGGGGGTTTGGGGGGTGCAGAATCAACAGTGACACCATGAGGAAGAGGCCAAGGTGGGCGTTTGGGGGGTCCTGAGGGAGTTTTTGGGGGTCCTAGAAGGGTCTGGGGTCGGCAGAACCAACAGTGACACCATGAGGAAGAGGTCAAGGTCGGCGTTTGGGGGGTCCTGGGGGAGTTTTGGGGTCCTGGAGGGGTCTGGGTCAGCAGAACCAACAGTGCCACCATGAGGAAGAGTCCAAAGTGAGGGTTTAGGGGGTCCTGGGGGGGTTTTGGGGGGTCCTGGAGGGATCTGAGGGCTGCAAAAGCAACAGTGCAACCATGAGGAAGACCCCAAGGTGGGGATTTGGGGGGTTTTGGGGGGGTCTCGGGAGTCCTGGAGGGGTCTGGGGGCTGCAGTTCCACGATGAGGAAGAGGCCAAAGTGGGGATTTGGGGGGTCCTGGGGGGGTTTAGGGGGTCCTAGAGGGGTCTGGGGGCTGCACAGCCAGCAGTGCCACCATGAGTAAGAGGTCAAGGTGGGGATTTGGGGGGTCCTGGGGGGGTCTCGGGGGTCCTCAGAGGGGTCTGGGGGCTGCAGAGCCAACAGTGCTATAACTAAAGGACCCCCAGGTGGGGAAAAAGGGATCCTGGGGGGGGTCCTGGAGGGATTTGGGGCATCTTGGGGGGTCTCCATGCCCAACCGTGCTACTGTGACGACCCCAATTTTGGGGGGGGGGGGGTGGTGGGAGTTGTGGGGGTCTCAACTCTGGGAGGGGGGGATTTTGGGGGTGCATTTCGGGGGGATCAGGACTGGGGGGGGTTCTGGGGGTGCATTTCGGGGGGGGTTTCTGGGGGTGCATTTCGGGGGGGTTCAGGACTGGGGGGGGGTTCTGGGGGTGCATTTCGGGGGGGTCCTTCCCCCCCCCCCCCATTCCCGGTTAATTTTATCCTGACCTTTCCCTCCACCCCGGCCGCTGCCATTTAATCCCGACACCGGATAGCGGGGGGGCGGCGGGGCCGGGGGGGGGCAACCGGGGGGCGCGGGGGTGTCCGTGACCCCAGTGACCCCTCCTGACCCCCCGTGACCCCCCCTGACCCCCCTTAGCGCATCTATTACCTGTCCCTGGAGTTCTACATGGGGCGCACCCTGACCAACACCATGGTGAACCTGGGGCTCCAGAGCGGCTGCGACGAGGCGCTCTACCAGGTGGGGGGGTCTGGGGGGGTTTTGGGGGTCTTGGGGGGCTGGGGAGGGGTCGTGGGGGGCCGCAGAGGGGCCGCAATGCGGGGCTGTCCCTGGGGGTACGGCGGGGATTTGGGGGGGACGTGGGGGGACAGAGAGGGGACAGCGGGAGGAGGGAGAGGGATGGGGATGTTTTGGGGTGTCCCCCCCAAGTTTTGGGGTCCCTCCCCCGTTTTGGGCTCCCTCCCAGTTTTGGGGTCCCTCCCCAGTTTTGGGGTCCCTCCCCGAGTTTTGGGGTCCCTCCCAGTTTTCAGGTCCCTCCCCAGTTTTGGGGTTCCCTCCCCAGTTTTGGGCTCCCTCCCAGTTTTGGGTCCCCCCCAGTTTTGGGGTCCGTCCCCAAGTTCTGGGGTCCCTCCCAGTTTTCGGGTCCCTCCCAAAGTTTTGAGGTCCCTCCCAAGTTTTGGGGTCCCACCCCAAGTTTTCGGGTCCCTCCCCAAGTTTTGGGGTCCCCTCCCCAGTTTTGGGGTCCCTCCCCAGTTTTGAGGTGCCTCCCAAGTTTTGGGGTCCCTCCCCAGTTTTGGGGTCCCCCCCAGTTTCGGGGGTCCCTCCCCAGTTTTGGGGGTCCCTCCCCAGTTCTGGGGTCCCTCCCAGTTTCGGGGTCCCCTCCCAAGCCCTGCTCTGTTGTCCCCAGCTCGGGCTGGACATGGAGGAGCTGCAGGAGATCGAGGAGGACGCGGGGCTGGGCAATGGCGGCCTGGGGCGCCTGGCAGGTGCGGGGGGTCCCCGAGGGGCTGGGGGGGACCCCGCAATGTCCCCATTGTCCTCCCTGGGCCCCGGGGTGTCTCTGATTGTCCCCAGAACTGTCCCCGTGTCCCACCCCCCCCCTCGGTGACAGCCCCGGTGCTCCCGTCCCCCCCCTGCCGTGTCCCTGTGGTGTCCCCAGTGTCCCCGGTGACATCTCCCTGTCCCCCCCCGGCCTGGTTGCTGTCCTGCATGGCCCCCCCAGTGTCCCCAGTGTCACCCCAGTGTCCCTGACCCATGTCCCTGACTGTGTCCCTGTGTCCCCAATGTCCCCAACATCTATGCCTGTGTCCCTGACCCGTGTCCCTAATGTCCCTGACCCTGTCCCCATGTCCCCATTGTCCCTGACCCATGTCCCTAATGTCCCTGACCTTACTGTCCCTGTGTCCCCAAGGTCCCTAACCCTGTCCCCAAGGTCCCTGACCCTGTCCCCATGTCCCCACTGTCCTTGACCTGTGTCCCTAATGTCCCTGACCTTATTGTCCCTGTGTCCCTCCTGTTTCCCCAATGTCCCTGACCGTGTCCCTGACCCTGTCCCTGTGTCCCCAGCTCCTGTCCCTGTGTCCCCCCGTGTCCCCAATGTCCCGGACCCTGTCCCCCTGTCCCCAGTGTCCTTGACCCTGTCCCTGTGTCCCCCTCGTTTCCCCAATGTCCCTGACCATGTCCCCCTGTCCCCAATGTCCCTGACCCTGTCCCCGATGTTCCCAATGACCCCAACCCCTGTCCCCAATGTCCCTGACCGTGTCTCCATGTCCCCAGCCTGTTTCCTGGACTCCATGGTCCCCCAGTGTCCCTGTGTCCCCAATGTCCCCAAACCCTGTCCCCACTGTCCCTGACGGTGTCCCCGTGTCCCTGGCGGTGTCCCCGTGTCCCCGTGTCCCTGACGGGGTCCCCGTGTCCCTGCGGTGTCCCCAATGTCCCCGCTGTCCCTGACGGTGTCCCCAATGTCCCCGTGTCCCTGACGGTGTCCCCAATGTCCCCAGCCTGTTTCCTGGACTCCATGGCCACGCTGGGTCTCGCCGCCTACGGTTACGGGATCCGCTACGAGTTCGGCATCTTCAACCAGCGCATCGCGGGGGGGTGGCAGGTGCGGGGGGGTCCCGGGGGCGGGCACAGGTGAGGGAGGGGTCGGCAGGTGAGGGAGGGGTCGGCAGGTGAGGGAGGGGCGTCCTGGGGTCATCAGATCCCCCTGGGGATTTTGGGGGTGTGGAGGTTTTGGGGTTCCCTCCTTGTGGATGAGAACAACGAGGGGGTGCGGGGGGGAATTTGGGGAGGGGTCTCTGTGTGGGTTTTGGGGTGGTAGGGAGGGGTCTCTGGGTGTGTTTTGGGGTGGGGAGGGATCTCTGTGCGGGTTTTGGGGGGGTCTCTCTGTGAGTTTGGGGTTTTGGGGAGGGGTCTCTGTTTGGGTTTGGAGTTTTGGGGGGGTCTCTGTGTGGGTTTTGGGGTTTTGGGATGGTGGGGAGGGGTCTCTGGGTGGGTTTTGGGGTGGTGGGTAGGGGTCTCTGGGTGCGTTTTGGGGTTTTGGGGGGGTCTCTGTGTGGGTTTTGGGGTGGTGGGGAGGGGTCCCTGTGTGGGTTTTGGGGTTTTGGGATGGTGGGGAGGGGTCCCTGTGTGGGTTTTGGGGTGGTGGGGAGGGGTCTCTGTGTGGCTTTCGGGATTTGGGGAGGGGTCTCAGGTGTCCCGCCCCCCCAGGTGGAGGAGGCCGATGATTGGCTGCGCTACGGGAACCCCTGGGAGAAGGCCCGGCCCGAGTACACGATCCCCGTGCGCTTCTACGGGCGCGTGGAGCACGGCCCCGAGGGCGCGCGCTGGCTGGACACGCAGGTGAGGGCACACCTGGGCACACCCGGGCACACCTGGGCACACCTGGGCACGGGGGGCACGGCTGGACACGCAGGTGAGGGCACACCTGGGCACACCTGGGCACACCTGGGCACACCTGGGGCACAGGTGAGCATAGCCCTGAGGGAGCCTGGTGGCTGAACAGGCAGGTGAGGGCACGCCTGGGCACAGGTGAGGGCACAGGTAGGGCACAGATGGGCACAGGTGACAGTTCCAGGTGTGTGAAGGGACAGGGAGCACAGAGCAGGTGGCTGGGCACACAGGTGAGGGCACACCTGGGGCACAGGTGTCACACACAGGTGTCACACAGGTGTCACACACAGGTGTCACACAGGTGTCATCAGGTGTCACACCCTGAGCACACCTGGGCCCAGGTGAGGATGTGCTGCAGCTCGGGGGGGGGCTGTCAGTGTTCGGGGGGGTCCCTTGCACACGCGTGTGTCACACACAGGTGTCACACGGGTGTCACACACACACAGGGGTCACACACAGGTGTCATAGAGGTGTCACACACAGGTGTCACACACACATGTGTGTCACATGGGTGTCACACACACACAGGTGTCACACGGGTGTCACACACATAAGGTGTCACACGGGTGTCACACACACACACAGGTGTCACACGGGTGTCACACACACGGGTGTCACACCTGAGCCCAGGTGAGGATGTGCTGCAGCTCGGGGGGGCTGTCAGTGTTCGGGGGGTTCCTTGCACACGCGTGTGTCACACACAGGTGTCACACGGGTGTCACACACACACACAGGTGTCACACACACACAGGTGTCATAGAGGTGTCACACACACACACAGGTGTCACACACACACAGGTGTCACACACACACACACAGGTGTCACACACACACAGGTGTCACACACACACAGGTGTCACACGGTGTCACACACGCAGGTGTCACACACACACACACACGCGTGTGTCACACGCACACAGGTGTCACACACACATGTGTCACACCCGTGTGTCACACGCAGGTGGTGCTGGCCGTGCCCTATGACACGCCTGTCCCTGGTTACCGCAATAACACGGTGAACACGCTGCGCCTGTGGTCAGCGCGCGCCCCCAACGACTTCAACCTCAAGGACTGTGAGTGCCCAGAATCCATCCCGAACCCCAAAATCCAACCCTGAACCCCAAAATCCATCCCTGAACCCCAAAAACCATCCCTGAACCCCAAAATCCAACCCCGAACCCCAAAATCCAACCCCAAAATCCAACCCCGAACCCCAAAATCCAACCCCAAAATCCAACCCCGAACCCCAAAATCCAACCCCAAAATCCAACCCCGAACCCCAAAATCCATCCCCGAACTCCAAAATCCAACCCTGAACCCCAAAATCCAACCCCGAACCCCAAAAACCATCCCCAAAATCCATCCCCGAACCCACCCCAAAAATCCAACCCCAAAATCCAGCCCTGAACCCCAAAATCCAACCCCGAACTCCAAAATCCATCCCTGAACCCCAAAATCCATCCCAAACCCCAAAATCCACCCCTGAACCCCAAAATCCAACCCCAAACCCCAAAATCCAACCCTGAACCCCAAACCCCAAAATCCAACCCCAAAGTCCATCCCCTGAACACCAAAATCCAACCCCAGAATCCAACCCTGAACCCCAAAATCCAACCCCAAACCCCAAAATCCAACCCCAAAATCCAACCCTGAACTCCAAAATCCATCCCCAAACCCCAAAATCCATCCCCAAACCCCAAAATCCAACCCCATAAACCATCCCCGAACCCCAAAATCCATCCCTGAACCCCAAAAACCATCCCCGAACCCCAAAATCCAACCCTGAACCCCAAAATCCAACCCCAAAATCCAACCCTGAACCCCAAAATCCAACCCCAAAATCCATTTCTGAACCCCAAAATCCCAACCCCGAACCCACCCCAAAATCCATCCTTGAACCCCAAATCCACCCCCAAATCCCAAATCCATCCCCAAATCCGCCCCCCCCCCCAAATCCACTCCTGGAACCCCAAATCCCCCCAAACCCCAAATCCAGCCCTGAACCCCAAAATCCACCCTCAAATCCACTCCTGGCACCCCAAATCCACCTCAAATCTCAAAATCCAACCCCAAATCCACCTCTGGCACCCCAAATCCACCTCAAACCCCAAATCTTCCCTAACCCCAAATCCACCCCAGCACCCCAAATCCTTCCCCGACCCCCAAATCCCCCCTGACCCCCCCCTGTCCCCCCCAGTCAATGTCGGGGGGTACGTCCAGGCCGTGCTGGACCGAAACCTGGCTGAGAACATCTCCCGAGTGCTGTACCCCAATGACAACGTGAGAAACGGGGGGTCCTGGGGGGTCTGGGGGGTCCTGAGGGGGTCCTGAGGGGATCCTGGGGGAGTTTGGGGGGTCCTGAGGGGATCCTGGGGGAGTTTGGGGGGGTCTGGGGGCGCTGGGACCCCCAAACCTGGCTGAGAACATCTCCCGAGTGCTGTACCCCAATGACAACGTGAGAAACGGGGGGTCCTGGGGGTCCTGAGGGGGTCCTGGGGGAGTTTGGGGGGTCCTGAGGGGTCTGGGGGGGCCTTGAGGGGGTTCTGGGGGAGTTTGGGGGGGTCTGGGGGCGCTGGGACCCCCAAACCTGGCCGAGAACATCTCCCGAGTGCTGTACCCCAATGACAACGTGAGAAATGGGGGGCTGGGGGGTCCTGGGGGGTCCTGAGGGGGTCCTGGGGGGTCCTGAGGGGGTCCTGGGGGGTCTGGCAATGCTGGGAATCCCAGGGGACCCCCAAACCTGGCGGAGAACATTAAAAATACCCCAAAAATAACATGGGGAGGGTCCTGGGGATCCCTAGAGGGGGAGGGTCTCGTGGAGGGGTTACCCCCAGTTTCTCATGGGGAAGGGGTTTGGGGGGGCTGTTTTGGGGTACCCCCAGTTTCTCGCGGGGGTTTGGGGGCTGTTTGAGGTCTCACGGGGATTTGGGGGCTGTTTGGGGGTCTCACGAGGGTTCGGGGGCTGTTTGGGGTCTCACGGGGGGTTTTGGGGCTGTTTCGGGGTCTCAAGAGGATTTGTGGGGGCTGTTTGGGGGTCTCACGAAGGTTTGTGGGGGCTGTTTTGGGGTCTCACGGGGATTTGGGGGCTGTTTCGGGGTCTCAAGAGAATTTGGGGGCTGTTTGGGGGTCTCACGGGTATTTGGGGGCTGTTTTGGGGTCTCACGGGTATTTGAGGGCTGTTTGGGGTCTCACATGGGGACCCCCCCAGTTTTTTAAAGGGAAGGGGTTTCGGGGGGGCTGTTTTGGGGTCTCACGGGGGTTCGGGGGCTGTTTTGGGGTCTCACGAAGGGTTTTGGGGCTGTTTGGGGTCTCACGAGGGTTTGGGGGCTGTTTCGGGGTCTCACGAGGATTTGGGGGCTGTTTGGGGGTCTCACGGGGGACCCCCCCAGTTTCTCGAGGGAAGGGGTTTGGGGGGGGCTGTTTGGGGTCTCAAGAGGGTTTTGGGGGCTGTTTTGGGGTCTCACGGGGGGACCCCCGCAGTTTTTCGAGGGCAAGGAGCTGCGGCTGAAGCAGGAATATTTCGTGGTGGCGGCCACGCTCCACGACATCGTGCGGCGCTTCAAGTCCGCCAAGTTCGGCTGCCGCGACCCCGTGCGCAAATCCTTCGAGAGCTTCCCCGACAAGGTGAACCCCGAAACCCCCGGGGACCCCCAAAACCCCTCTGGGACCCCGTTAACCCCTGCGTGGCCGCGCAGGTGGCGATCCAGCTGAACGACACCCACCCGTCCCTGGCCATCCCCGAGCTGATGCGGATCCTGCTGGACGAGGAGCGCCTGGGCTGGGACCAGGTGGGTGCTGGGCTGGGGTGGGGGCGCACCGGGACACCCCCAAACCGGGGAGGGGTCCCCAAAACCTTCCTGGGACACCAAAACCTTCCTGGGACTCCAAAACTTTCCTGGGTTCCCAAAACCTTCCTGGGACCCCAAAAACTCCCCTCAGATCCCAAAACCTTTCTGGGACCCCAAAACTGCTCCCAGACCCCAAAACCTTCCTGGGACCCCAAAACCTTCCTGGGACCCCAAAACTTTCCTGGGTTCCCAAAACCTTCCTGGGACCCCAAAACCTTCCTGGGACCCCAAAAACTCCCCTCAGATCCCAAAACTGCTCCCAGACCCCAAAACCTTCCTGGGACACCAAAACCTTCCTGGGACACCAAAACCTTCCTGGGACCCCAAAACCTTCCCGGGACCCCCAAACCGGGGAGGGGTCCCCAAAACCTTCCTGGGACACCAAAACCTTCCTGGGACCACAAAACCTCCCCCCGGGACCCCAAAACTGCTCCCAGACCCCAAAATCCCCCCCTGGGACCCCAAAACCTTCCTGGGACCCCAAAACCTTTCTGGGACCCCAAAACTTTCCTGGCACCCCAAACACTTTCTTGGTCCTATTTTTAACATTTTT
Organism: Setophaga petechia; assembly: GCA_024362935.1. Taxonomy (NCBI): domain Eukaryota; kingdom Metazoa; phylum Chordata; class Aves; order Passeriformes; family Parulidae; genus Setophaga; species Setophaga petechia. Next base: position 14,046 of record JANCRA010000464.1, read on the forward strand.
CAGAGTCCCATTTTAAACATTTTCCAGAGTCCCGTTTTAAACATTTTTCAAAGTCCCATTTTAAACATTTTTCAGTCCCATTTTAAACATTTTTCAGAGTCCCATTTTTAAAACATTTTGCAGAGTCCCATTTTAAACATTTTTCAGAATCCCATATTTTGCAGAGTCCCATTTTAAACACTTTTCAGAGTCCCATTTTAAACATTTTTCAGTCCCATTTTAAACATTTTTCAGAGTCCCATTGTAAATATTTTTCGGAGTCCCATTTTAAACATTTTCAAAGTCCCATTTTAAACATTTTTCCCCACCAAGTCCCGTTTCTTTCTAACTCCAAATTTAAATTTTGGTGGTTTTAACCCTTTCCCCGCCGCAGGCGTGGGACATCACGGTGCGCACCTGCGCCTACACGAACCACACGGTGCTGCCCGAGGCGCTGGAGCGCTGGCCCGTGCACCTGCTGGAGTCGCTGCTGCCGCGGCACCTGCAGCTCATCTACGAGATCAACCAGCGCTTCCTGGACGTGAGCGGCAAAATTAAACAGAAATTAAACATGGGGAGGGGTCCCGGGGGTCGGGAAGGGTGCGGGACCTCCGGGGTTCGGGGATAGGCGGGATGGGTAGGGGGTGATGGGGGGGAATATTTGGGATAACGTGGGGGGAAATTCCTGCGAGATCAACCAGCGCTTCCTGGACGTGAGTGGCAAAATCAAACAGAAATTAAAAATGGGGAGGGGTCCCGGGGGTCGGGAAGGGTGCGGGACCTCCGGGGTTCGGGATAGGCGGGATGGGTAGGGGGTGATGGGGATAACAAGGGGGGAATTCCTGCGAGATCAACCAGCGCCTCCTGGACGTGAGCAGCAAAATTAAAAAATAAATTAAAACTGGGGAGGGGTCCCGGGGGTCGGGAAGGGCGGGGGAACCGCGGGGGTTGGGGATAGGCGGGACGGGGGGAATATTTGGGATAACGTGGGGGGAAATTCCTGCGAGATCAACCAGCGCCGCCTGGACGTGAGCGGCAAAATTAAAAATAAATTCAAAATGGGGAGGGGGTCCCGGGGGTCGGGAAGGGCGGGGGAACCGCGGGGTTCGGGGATAGGCGGGATGGGTAGGGGGTGATGGGGGAATATTGGGGGGAACGTGGGGGGAAATTCCTGCGTGGTTTGGGGGTGGGAGGGGTCCCCCAAGTGCCTGTGCACCCCCCACCCCGGTCTCCTCCAGCAGGGTGGGTTTTGGGGGTCTCAGGGGGTCTGGGGGCTCTGCAGTGGCACTGGGATGGCGCTGTGGTGTTCTTGGGGTGGCACTGGGGGGTCTCAGGGGGTCTCAGGGGGTCTGGGGCTCTGCGGTGGCACTGGGGGGGTCTCAGGGGGTCTCAGGGGGTCTGGGGGCTCTGCGGTGGCACGGGGGGGTTGCTGTGGTGTTCTTGGGGTGGCACTGGGGGGGTCTCAGGGGGTCTCTGGGTGTCTGGTGCTCCCGGGGGTGACATTGGGGGGGTCACTGTGGTGTCCTTGGGGGGTCTCTGGGGGTCTTTGGGAGTTTGGTGTCCCTGGTGGGGGGGGTCTCAGGGGTCCCAAAGTCCCTGAGGGGGGGGGTCCCAGGGGTCCTGATGCCCCTCCGGTTATTCCTGGGGGGGTCTCAGGTGTCCCGATGTCCCTGGGGGGGTCTCAGGGGTCCCGATGTCCCCGCTGGGGGTCTGAGGGATGTCCCCAGGGGGGTCTCAGGGATGTCCCCCATGGGGGTCTCAGGGGTCCCAATGTCCCCAGGGGGTTTCTCAGGGATGTCCCCAAGGGGTCTCAGGGGTCTCAGGGATGTCCCTGATCGGGGGGGTCTCAGGGATGTCCCCAGGGGGTCTCAGGGATGTCCCTATGGGGGGATCTCAGGGATGTCCCCAGGAGAGTCTCAGGGGTCCCGATGTCCCCAGGGGGTCTCAGGGATGTCCCCCATGGGGGTCTCAGGGGTCCCAATGTCCCCAGGGGGTTTCTCAGGGATGTCCCCAAGGGGTCTCAGGGGTCTCAGGGATGTCCCCAGGGGGTCTCAGGGGTCCCGATGTCCTCGATGGAGTCTCAGGGATGTCCCCGATGGGGGTCTCAGGGATGTCCCCGATGGGGTCTCAGGGATGTCCCCGATTGGGGGGGGTCTCAGGGGTCCCGATGTCCCCGCGGGGGGTCTCAGGGATGTCCCCGGGGGGTCTCAGGGATGTCCCTGATCGGGGGGGTCTCAGGATGTCCCCAGGGGGTCTCAGGGGTCCCGATGTCCCCGCCGGGGGTCTCAGGGTCGCCCCCCCCGCCCCCCCAGCGCGTGTACGCGCAGTTCCCCGGGGACCTGGAGCGGCTGCGGCGGATGTCGCTGGTGGAGGAGGGCGCGGTCAAGCGCATCAACATGGCTCACCTGTGCATCGTGGGCGCGCACGCCGTCAACGGCGTGGCCGAGATCCACTCCCAGATCCTCAAGGACAGCGTGTACGGACCCCCCCGGGCCCCCCAGATCCCCCCCGGATCCCCCCGGGCCGCCCCAAATCCCCCCAGATCCCCCCAGATTCCCGCCGGGCCCCCCAAATCCCCACAGATCCCCCCGGTCACGTCCTCCTCCCCCAGGATCTCAAATCTGCCCCAGTCCCCAAATTCCCCCCTGTGCCCCCAGACCCCAAAATCCACTCCCAGATCCTCAAGGACAGCGTGTACGGACCCCCCCTGACCGGCCCAAATCCCCCAGATCCCCCCTGACCGCCCCAAATCCCCCCAGATCCCCCCTGACCCGCCCCAAATCCCCCCAGATCCCCCCAGATCACCCCGGTCATGTCCTGGTCATCCCCAGGACACCAAATCTGTGCCAGTCCCCAAATTCACCCTGTCCCCCCAGAACCCCAAAATCCAATCCCAGATCTTCAAGGACAGCGTGTACGGACCCCCCCTGACCGCCCCAGATCCCCCCAGATCCCCCAAATCTCCCAAATCCCCCCAAATCCCCCCAGATCACCCCAGATCACCCCAGATCCCCCCAGATCCCCCCAGCCACGTCCTGCTCCCCCAGGACCCCAAACCTGTCCCAGACCCCAAATTCCCTCCTGTGCCCCCAGACCCCAAATCTCCCTTGGCTCCCCCAGATCCCCAAACTCCCCTGGTCCTACCTGGGGCCCCCCAGTGCCCTCCTGTGACCCATCCCTGGGTGTCCCCGTGTCCCCCGCTGTCCCCATGTCCCCTCCATGTCCCCATTGTCCCCCTGGTGTCCCCCAGGTGTCCCCACGTCCCCCTCATGTCCCCCCATGTCCCCATGTCCGCCACTGTCCCCGTGTCCCCCAGGTGTCCTCATGTCCCCGTGTCTCCCCAGATGTCCCCTCAGTGTCCCCGTGTCCCTCCATGTCCCCCATAGGTCCCCATGTCCCCCCACTGTCCCCCATGTCCCCCATGTCCCCATCTCCCCTCCATGTCCCCATTGTCCCCTTGGTGTCCCTGTGTCCCCAGGTGTCCCCACGTCCCCCCAGTGTCCCCATGTCCCCATGTCCCCCTGTCCCCCCATGTCCCCTCAGTGTCCCCATGTCCCCCATGTCCCCGTGTCCCCCAGTGTCCCCCTGTCCCCCCATGTCCCCTCAGTGTCCCAATGTCCCCTCAGTGTCCCCATGTCCCCCATGTCCCCATGTCCCCCATGTCCCCGTGTCCCCATGTCCCCCCATGTCCCCATGTCCCCCTCAGTGTCCCCGTGTCCCCCCCTGTCCCCCAGTGTCCCCATGTCTCCCAGAGTCCCCATGTCCCTGTGTCCCCCCCCGTGTCCCCCCGTGTCCCCCAGTGTCCCAATGTCCCCCATGTCCCCGTGTCCCCCATGTCCCCGTGTCCCCCAGTGTCCCCATGTCCCCTCATGTCCCCATGTTCCCGTGTCCTCCATGTCCCCCCATGTCCCCCCAGTGTCCCCCATGTCCCCATGTCTCCCAGAGTCCCCATGTCCCTGTGTCCCCCCATGTCCCCCTGTCCCCCCATGTCCCCCAGTGTCCCCCCATGTCCCCATGTCCCCGTGTCCCCCAGGTTTAAGGATTTCTACGAGCTGGACCCGCACAAGTTCCAGAACAAAACCAACGGCATCACCCCGAGGCGCTGGCTGGTGATGTGCAACCCCGGCCTGGCCGAGGTCATCGCGCAGGTGAGCTCACCTGGACGGGCTGGGACGGACTGGGAGGGACTGGGATGGACTGGGATGGACTGGGATGGACTGGGACGGACTGGGATGGACTGGGACGGACTGGGACGGACTGGGACGGACTGGGATGGACTGGGATCACCTGGGATCACCTGGGATCAGATGGGATCAGATGGGACACACTGGGATGGACTGAGGGGGACCAGGATGGACTGGGATGGACTGAGATGGACTAGGACAGACTGGGCCAGACTGGGATGGACTGGGACTCACCTGGGATCACCTGGGACAGATTGGGATGGACTGGGATAGACTGGGACGGCCTGGGACAGACTGTGGCTCACCTGGTATAGCTTAGGATGGCCTGGGACAGATTTGGGCTCACCTGGGACAGACTGGGACGGACTGGGATGGCCTGGGCTCACCTGGGATGGACTGGGATCACTTGGGATGGACTGAGATGGACTGGGACGGACTGGGACAGACTAGGGCTCACCTGGGACAGCCTGGGACCACTGGGGTCACCTGCTCTCACCTGCTCTCACCTGCTCTCACCTGTGCTCACCTGGAGCTCACCTGGGGCTCAGTGTGTTCTCCTGGGACTCTCTGGGACTCACCTGCTCTCACCTGCTCTCACCTGTGCTCACCTGCTCTCACCTGTGCTTCACCTGGGGCTCACCTGGGGCTCACCTGTGCTCACCTGGGGCTCACCTGGAGCTCACCTGGGGCTCAGTGTGTTCTCCTGGGACTCTTTGGGACTCACCTGCTCTCACCTGCTCTCATCTGCTCTCACCTGTACTCACCTGTGCTCACCTGGATCTCACCTGCTCTCACCTGTACTCACCTGTACTCACCTGCTCTCACCTGCTCTCACCTGCTCTCACCTGTGCTCACCTGGATCTCACCTGCTCTCACCTGTACTCACCTGTACTCACCTGCTCTCACCTGCTCTCACCTGCTCTCACCTGTGCTCACCTGGGGCTCACCTGGGGCTCACCTGTACTCACCTGCTCTCACCTGCTCTCACCTGTGCTCACCTGGATCTCACCTGCTCTCACCTGTACTCACCTGTACTCACCTGCTCTCACCTGTGCTCACCTGGGGCTCACCTGCTCTCACCTGGGGCTCACCTGGATCTCACCTGCTCTCACCTGGGGCTCACCTGGATCTCACCTGCTCTCACCTGTTCTCACCTGTGCTCACCTGCTCTCCCCTGCTCTCCCCTGCTCTCACCTGGTGCCCGCCCCTCCCCTCTCCAGCGCATCGGGGAGGATTTCGTGTCCGACCTGGACCAGCTGCAGCGGCTCCGCGACTTCGTGGACGACGAGAGCTTCATCCGGGACGTGGCCAACGTCAAACAGGTCCGGGGGGCTCGGGGGGGGGTCCCGGGGGGCTCGGGGGGCTCCAAGGGGTCCCGGGGGGTCCCAGGGGAGGTCCCAAGGGGCTCTGGGGGTGTCTCAGCAGCCCCCGCCCCTCTCAGGTGATCCAGGGCACACCTGGACCAGGTGTGGGGGGGCGCGGCCGGAGCTGCTCAAGGCGGATTTTGGGGGGGGGTTTGGGGGGGTCCCGGCCGCGCCCCCAGCCCCTGTTTGTGCCCCCCTCCCCAAATTGCAGGAGAACAAGGTGAAGTTCGCGGCGTACCTGGAGAAGATGTCGGGGGTGCGGGTGAACCCCGCCTCGCTCTTCGACGTGCAGGTGAAGCGGATCCACGAGTACAAGAGGCAGCTGCTGAACTGCCTGCACATCATCACCCTCTACAACCGTGAGTGGGGGTCCCCAAAACCCCCCCGGACCCCTCCTCATTTGGGGACAGCCCCCCAAAATCCCCTAAAACCTCTAAAATCCCACAAAACCCCCAAAATCCCCCAAAATCCCCCCCAAAAACCCACGCTGGGACCATCCTGGAACCCCAAATTCCTGCAGGTCATCACCCTCTACAACCGTGAGTGGGGGTCCCCAAAACCCCCCCGGACCCCTCCTCATTTGGGGAGAGCCCCCCAAAATCCCCCAATCCCCCCCCAAAATCCCCCAAGCCCTCCCAAATCCTCCTGGGACCCCCTAAATTCCCCTTGGGATTCCCCCAAAATCCTCTTGGAACCCCCCAAACTTCCCCCAAACCCCTCGGGGACCCCTCCCCGATTTTGGGGGATCTCCCCTGACTCGTGGCCCCCCCATTTTGGGGTCTCTCCCCCCAATTTTAGGGATCAAGAAGGACCCCGGGAAACCTTTCGTGCCCCGAACCATCATGATCGGGGGCAAGGTCAGGATTTGGGATTTTGGGGTTTTTGGGGTTTTTGGGATTTGGGGTTTTAGGATTTTGTGGTTTGGGGTTTTTGGAGGATTTTGGGGTTTTGGGGTTTGGGGGGGTTTGGGATTTTGGGGTTTGGAGTTTTGGGATTCTGGCGTTTTGGGGGGTTTGGGATTTTGGGGTTTGGAGTTTGGGGTTTTTGTGATTTTGGGGGTTTTGGGTTTTTGGGATTTTGGGGTTTTAGGATTTGGGGGATTTGGGGATTTTGGGGTTTTTGGGATTTTGGAGTTTTGGGGGGGTTGGAATTTTGGGGTTTGGAGTTTGGGGTTTTTGTGATTTTGGGGGTTTTGGGTTTTTGGGATTTTGGGGTTTTAGGATTTGGGGGATTTCGGGTTTGGGGTTTTTTGTGATTTTGGGGTTTTGGGGGGTTTGGGATTTGGGGGTTTGGAGTTTGGGGTTTTTGTGATTTTGGGGGTTTGGGGTTTTTGGGATTTTGGAGTTTTAGGATTTGGGGAATTTGGGGTTTGGAGTTTTGGGATTTGGGGGTTTTGGGGGTTTGGGATTTTGGGGTTTGGAGTTTGGGGTTTTTGTGATTTTGGGTTTTTTTGGGTTTCGGGGGCTCCATTTGTGCTCAGAGTGGGAATTTGAGGGGCTCCTAAGGGGGCTCCATTTGGGTTTTGGGGTTCCTGGTGGGCGCCAGAGCTCCCTGAGGTGGGGGGTTCCTGAAGGTTTTTGGGGTCCCTGAAGGTTTTTGGGGTTGCTGAGTGTTTTGGGGTCACTGAGTGTTTTGGGGTCGCTGAGTGTTTTTGGGGTCGCTGAGTGTTTTGGGGTCACGGAGTGTTTTTGGGGTTGCTGAGTGTTTTGGGGTCACTGAGTGTTTTGGGGTCGCTGAGTGTTTTTGGGGTCGCTGAGTGTTTTTGGGGTGCCCCCCAGGCCGCCCCCGGGTACCACATGGCCAAGATGATCATCAGGCTGGTGACGGCCATCGGGGACGTGGTCAACAACGACCCGGCCGTGGGGCGACCGGCTGCGGGTGCTGTTCCTGGAGAACTACCGGGTGTCGCTGGCCGAGAAGGGTGGGCACCCCAAAAAACCCCAAATCCCCCAAAATCACCCCAAAACCCTGCCCTGAACCAACCCAAAAATCCCTGAAGTCACCCTGAAATCCCTGAACCCACCCCAAATTCCCAACCCCACTGCGGGTGCTGATCCTGGAGAATTACCGGGTGCCGCTGGCCGAGAAGGGTGGGCACCCCAAAAAACCCCGAATCCCCCAGATCATCCCAAAAAACCCTGAAATCACCCGAAAATCATCAACCCAATATATATATCTTCCAATAGAACCCCAACGCACCCTGATATCCCTCGATATCCCCCGATATCACTCCAATATCCTGATAAAACCCAAATACACCCCAATACCCCCTGATATTAGCCCAATATCCTCCAATATCACCCAATATCACCCCAATATCACCCCTATATAAGCCAAATACACCCTGATATCCCCCGATATCACCCCGATATCTCCCGATATAACCCCAATATCCCCCGATATCCCCTGATATCACCCCAATATCCCCCAATATCACCCCGATATCCCCCGATATAACCCAAATATCCCCTGATATCCCCCGATATCCCCCGATATCACCCCGATATCTCCCGATATCCCCCCAATATCCCCTGATATCTCCGAATAGAACTCCAATACACCCTAATATCCCCTGATATCCCCCAATATCCCCCGATATCACCCTGATATTCCCCGCTAACTCCTGATATAACCCCAATATCCCCTGATATCCCCCGCTATCACCCCGATATCCCCCAATATCACCCCGATATCCCCCGATATCACCCTGATATTCCCCGCTATCTCCTGATATAACCCCAATATCCCCCAATATCCCCCTGATATCCCCCGATATCCCCCGATATAACCCCGATATCCCCCGATATCCCCCGATATCCCCCGCTATCCCCCCGATCCCCGCCGTGACGCCCCGCCGCGGTGCCCCCGCAGTGATCCCGGCCGCCGACCTGTCGGAGCAGATCTCCACGGCGGGCACGGAGGCCTCGGGCACCGGGAACATGAAGTTCATGCTGAACGGGGCGCTGACCATCGGCACCATGGACGGCGCCAACGTGGAGATGGCGGAGGAGGCGGGCGAGCAGAACCTCTTCATCTTCGGCATGAGGGTGCCCGACGTGGAGGCGCTCGACAGGAAGGGGTGCGGGCCTGGGGGCACCAGAGTGACCACGGAGTGACCGCGGAGTGACCGCTGCAGGGTGACCAGGGCAGGGTGACCAGGGCAGGGTGACCATTGCACACAGAGTGACCACCACAGGGTGCCCGACGTGGAGGCCCTCGACAGAAAGGGGTGCGGGCCTGGGGGCGCCCGAGTGACCGCGGAGTGACCGCGGAGTGACCGCGGAGTGACCGCTGTAGGGTGACCGGGGCAGGGTGACCACCCCAGAGTGACCGCTGTACCCAGTGACCACTGCAGAGTGACCACGGCAGGGTGACCGGGGCAGGGTGACCACCCCAGAATGACCGCGGCAGGGTGACCACCCCAGAGTGATCGGTGCACAGTGACCGTGGCAGGGTGACCGGTGCAGGGTGACCACCCCAGAGTGACCGTGGCAGGGTGACCACCCCAGAGTGACCGCTGCAGGGTGACCAGGGCAGGGTGACCACCCCAGAGTGACCATTGCACACAGAGTGACCACCACAGGGTGCCCGACGTGGAGGCGCTCGACAGGAAGGGGTGCGGGCCTGGGGGCGCCGGAGTGACCACGGCAGGGAGTGACCACCCCAGAGTGACCACCCCAGAGTGACCGGTGCAGGGTGACCAGTGCAGAGTGACCAGTGCAGGGTGACCACCCCAGAGTGACCAGTGCAGAGTGACCCCTGCAGGGTGACCGGGGCAGGGTGACCGGGGCAGGGTGACCACCCCAGAGTGACCACCCCAGAGTGACCGCTGCAGGGTGACCAGTGCAGGGTGACCGCTGTACCCAGTGATCACCCCAGAGTGACCGCGGCAGGATGACCGGGGCAGGGTGACCACCCCAGAGTGACCAGTGCACACAGAGTGACCACCACAGGGTGTCCGACGTGGAGGCGCTCGACAGGAAGGGGTGCGGGCATGGGGGCGCCGGAGTGACCACGGAGTGACCCCTGCAGGGTGACCGGGGCAGGGTGACCACCCCAGAGTGACCGCGGCAGGGTGACCAGTGCAGGGTGACCACTGTACCCAGTGACCACCCCAGAGTGACCGCTGTACCCAGTGACCACCCCAGAGTGACCACTGCACACAGAGTGACCACCCCAGAGTGACCAGTACAGAGTGACCGGTGCAAAGTGACCACCCCAGAGTGACCGGTGCGGGGTGACCAGTGCAGAGTGACCACCCCATGGCACAGAGTGGTCACAGCACAAAGTGACCAACCCATGGCACTTGGTGACCACCCCATAGTGACCCACTGACCACCCCAGGGTCACTCAGGACCCCCAGAGACCCCCATGGGCACAAAGCTGAGCAGGGGGGCGAACCCAGAGGATTTGGGGGAGACCCCCTGGACCCCTAAAACCCCCCCAGATCCCCCCAAAACCTTCCCTGAAACCTCCCAGGACCCCCCAAAACCTCCTCAAACCCTCCAAGACCCCCCAAAACCCCCCCAGATCCCCCCAAAACCTCCCCTGAAACCCCCCAGGACCCCCCAAAACCTCCCGAAGAACACCCGAAGACCCCTCCCAAAAACTTCCTCATAACCCCCCAAGACCCCCTAAAATCTCCCCAAAACCCCCCAAAACTTCCCCATAACCCCCCCAAGACCCCCCAAAACCCCCCAAATCACCCCAAACCCCCCCAGGACCCCCCAAAATCCCCCCTGCCCCCGCAGGTACCGGGCCCAGGAGTTCTATGACCCGCCTGCCCGAGCTCCGCCAGGCCGTGGACCAGCTCAGCTCCGGCTTCTTCAGCCCCCGGCAGCCCGACCTGTTCCGCGACATCGTCAACATGCTGATGAATCACGACAGGTCGCGACAGGAGCCCTGCGGGGCGGGGGAATCGAGATAGGAGGGGGTGGAGAGGGGAGGGGGCGGCGAGGGGGGGTCGGCAGGGAAGGGGGGACTGGGGTTGGGGGGGTTTGGTGGGGAATGTCGGGGTTTATATCGCGATAGGGAGGGGGGTCACGGACACCTGAGCAGGGACGATTGGGGTTGGGGGAGTTTGGTGGGGATATCGGGGTTTATATCGCGATAGGGAGGGGGTTATGGACACCTGAGCAGGGGGGATTTGGGCTGGGGGGGTTTGATGGTGGATATCGGGGTTTATATCGCGATAGTGGGGGGTCACGGACACCTGGGCAGGGGGGATTGGGGTTGGGGGGGTTTGATGGGGGATGTCGGGGTTTATATCGCGATAGGGGGAGCGGAGAGGGGAGGAGGCTGCACCAGGGAAGGGGATGGAGGTCAGCAGGAAGGGGGGATTGGGATTGGGGGGTTTGATGGGGGATATCGGGGTTTATATCGCGATATAGGGGGGGTCACGGACACCTGGGCAGGAGGGATTGGGGTTGGGGGGGTTTGATGTCGGGGAGATGTCGGGGTTTATATCGCGATAGGGAGGGGGTTATGGACACCTGGGCAGGGGGATTGGGGTTGGGGGGGTTTGATGGGGATGTCGGGGTTTATATCGCGATAGGGGGGGTCATGGACACCAGGGCCGTTCCCCCCCCAGGTTTAAGGTGTTCGCGGATTACGAGGCCTACGTGAAGTGCCAGGAGAAAGTCAGCGCCCTCTACAAGGTGGGGACCCCTCCCCAAAATCGACCCCTCCTCAAAAAACACCCCAAAGGGACCCCCCCCTCAAAAAACACCCCTTAAGCGACCCCCAAAGGGACCCCCCAACAAAGGGACCCCCCCCAAAACGGGACCCCCCCCAAAAGGGACCCCCAAAGTGACAACACCCAACGGGACCCCTCCCCAAAACCCCGGTGAGGTTTGAGGGGGGGGGTCCCCAAAACCCCCGAGGGGGCTCAGAGGGGTTGGGGAGGGGTCGCTAAACCCAAGGGAAGTCCCGGGGGGGGTCCCCAAAATGCCCTGAGGAGGGAAGGGGGGGGTCCCCAAATATTCGGGGGGGGGGGTCTGAAAACAGGCAGGGGGACCCCAAAACCCCCATGGGGACACACAGGGGGGTCTGGGGGTGTCAGGGGCTGTTTGGGGGTGTCTGGGGATGGTTTTGGGTGTCTGGGTGGGTCTGGGGGTGTCTGGGGCTGTTTGGGGGTGTCTGGGGGTGGTTTTGGGTGTCTGGGGGTTTCTGGGGGTGTCTGGGGGGGTCTGGGGGTGCATTTGGGGGTGTCTGGGGCTGTCTGGGGGTGCATTGGGGATGTTTTGGGGTGTCTGGGGCTGTTTGGGGGTGTCTGGGGGTGGTTTTGGGTGTCTGGGGGTTTCTGGGGGTGTCTGGGGGGGTCTGGGAGTGCATTTGGGGGTGTCTGGGGCTGTCTGGGGGTGCATTGGGGATGTTTTGGGGTGTCTGGATGGGTCTGGGGGCTCTGGGGGTGTCTGGGAGTGGGTGTGGGAGGGTCTGGGGGTGCTTTTGGGTGTCTGGGGTTGTCTGGGTGGGTCTGTGGGGGTCTGGGTGGGTCTGGGGGTACATTCGGGGGTCTGGGGGTGTCTGGGTGGGTCTGGGGGTGCACTCACGGGTATCTCGGGGTGCATTCGGGGGTCTGGGGGTGGTTTTGAGTGTCTGGGGGTACATTCGGGGGTCTGGGGGTGCATTCGGGGGTCTGGGGGTGCATTTGGGGTATCTGGGGGGTACATTCGGGGGTCTGGGGTTGTTTTTGGGTGTTTTTTGGGTGTCTATGGGATGTCTGGATGGGTCTGGGGGTGTCTGGGTGGGTCTGGGGGTGCATTCTGGGGTCTGGGGGTGCATTCGGGGGTGTTTTGGGGTGTCTGGGTGGGTCTGGGGGGGATCGGGGTGGGTCTGGGGGTGTTTTTGGGTGTTTGGGGGTGTCTGGATGGGTCTGGGGGTATCTGGGGGTGCATTCGGGGGTCTGGGGGGTGCATTCTGGGGTGGTTTTGGGGTGTCTGAGTGGGTCTGGGGGTGCATTCTGGGATATCTGGGGGTGCATCCGGGGGTCTGGGGGTGTTTTTGGGTGTCTGTGGGGTGTCTGGATGGGTCTGGGGGTGTCTGGGTGGGTCTGGGGGTGTCTGGGTGGGTCTGGGGGTACATTCGGGGATATCTGGGGGTACATTCTGGGGTATCTGGGGGTGCATTCTGGGATATCTGGGGGTGCATCCGGGGGTATCTGGGGGTGCATTCGGGGGTCTGGGGGTGTATTCGGGGGTATCTGGGGGTGCATTCGGGGGTGGTTTTGGGTGTCTGGGTGGGTCTGGGGGTGCACCCGGGGGTCCCCCCGCTGACGCCCCCTGCCCCAGAACCAGCGCGAGTGGACGCGCACCGTGATCCGGAACGTGGCGGGCCGCGGGGAAATTCTCGAGCGACCGCACGATCGCGCAGTACGCGCGGGAGATCTGGGGCTGCGAGCCCAGCCGGGGGCGCATCCCCGCGCCCGACGACCCCCGCGAGTGACCGGACCCCCCCGGGACCCCCCCCGGGACCCCCCCTCAAATTCCCTCCTGAAATCCCCCCCCGAATCCCGCACCCCAAAATCCCCCAAATTCACCCCAAAGGAATTGTGGGGAACCCCCCAAAATGCGGACCCCCCCCCCTCGGGACACCCTCGACCCCACCTTGAATAAGGGGGACCCCCCCCGGGACCCCCCCTCAAAATTCCCTCCTGAAATCCCCCCCTGAAATTCCCCCCAAAATCCCCCAAAATCCCCCAAATTCACCCCAAAGGAATTGTGGGGAACCCCCCAAATTCACCCCCAAAATGCGGACCCCCCCCCTCAGGACACCCTCAGGATTCCCCATCTCGAATAACGGGGACCCCCCCCCGGGACCCCCCCTCAAATTCCCTCCTGAAATCCCCCCTGAATCCCGCCCCCAAAATCCCCCAAATTCACCCCAAAGGAATTGTGGGGAACCCCCCAAATTCACCCCCAAAATGCGGACCCCCCCCCACTCAGGACACCCTCGACCCCACCTTGAATAACGGGGACCGCCCCCGGGACCCCCCTCGAAATTCCCCCCCTGCATCCCGCCCCCAAAATCCCCCAAATTCACCCCAAAACAGCCCCGTGGGAATTGTGGGGAACCCCCCAAGGGGACCCCCAAAATGCGGACCCCCCCCCCCTCAGGACACCCTCGACCTTCAGCCCCCCCAAATCTTCCCCCAAATAATAACTGGGGAGGGGTCTCCGACTGTCCCGACCGCCTGGGACCCCCCAGATCTCACCCTGCGCCCCCAAATCTGCCCCCGGGGGGGTTCGGGGGACCCCCGAGATTTGGGGCAGTTTTGGGGCGGTTTTGGGGCGGTTTTGGGGCAATTGTTGGGCAGTTTTGGGGGCAGTTTTGGGGCAGTTTTGGGGCAGTTTTGGGCAGTTTTGGGGCAGTTTTGGGGCACTTTGGGGCAGTTTTGGGGCTCCTTTGGTTATTTTCGATTGGATTTTGGGGCGGGGGGTCTCCCCTCTCCCTCCCCAGCGCTGCGGGATTTGGGGCTGGGGGCTCTGCGGCATCACTGAAGGGGGGAAATTGAGGGGTCCCCCCAAAACGGCAGAAAAACAAAATTAAAGGAAATAAAATGAAGGAAAAAAAAAGAAGAAACGACCGAAATTCGCTGTTGTTGAGTTTTTTTGGGGTCGGGGGGCGAATTTGGGGTGCCCAGGGGGGTTGAGGAGGGGTTTGGGGGGGTCTGGGGGCGCCTCTGCGGCCTCGCCCCCTCCCCAGGGCGGTGCCCCCGTTCTGTTGAACCGCAAACCGCCTCCCCTCCCCCCCCCGGCCCCACCCAGGAACCCCAAAACCGCCGGGCCCCGCCCCCACCCCGGCCCCGCCCCCCCCGTTCCCCTGGGGCGCCCCAAAATCTCCCCCCGACCCCAAATTCCGGGTCCGACCCGACGCAGCGGCCGGAGCAGGTGGGGCGGGATTGGGGGGTCCGGGGGGGGTTTTGGGGGGTCCCGAGGGGGTCCTGGAGGGTTTTGGGGATTCTGGGGGGGGTCCTGGAGGGGTCTCGAAGGGTCTTGGGGGGGTTCTTGGGGGGGTCCTGAGGGGGGGTCCTGGGGGGTTTTGGGGGTTCCGGGGGGGTTCCCGAGGGGTTTTTGGGGGGTTTTGGGGGTTCTGGGGGGGTCTCGAAGGAGTCCCGAGGGGTCTTGGGGGATTCTGGGTGGTTCTGGGGGGTTCTGGGGGGTCTTGGGGGGTCCTGGGGTTATCCCGGGGGGTCCTGGAGGGGTCCCGAGGGGTCTTAGGGGGTTCTTGGGGGGGTCCTGAGGGGTCCTGGGTGGTTCCCGAGGGGTTTTGGGGGTTTCTCGGGGGTTCCCGAGGGGTCCTGGGGTTATCCCGGGGGGTCCTGGGGGGGGTCCTGGGGAGATCCCGAGGGGTCTTGGGCGGTCCTGGACGGTCCTGGAGGGTCCCGAGGGGTCTTGGGGGGGTCTCGGGGTTCTGGGGGTCTCAGAGGGAGGCGCGGGAGAGCGCGGGACCCCCGAGTGTCCCCCCAGAGCCCCCTCCCAGTGCTCCCAGTGCTCCCAGTAACCCCCCCAGACCCCCCCAGTCCCCCCCAGTCCGGAACCGGGGCTCAGGAAGCGCCGCTCCCTTATCGGGGTGCGCAGCACCCGGGGGGGGAATTTGGGGTCCCCAACCCCCCCAGATTGCCCTAAAAGGGACCCCCGGGACCCCCCAGTCCCAAACTGGGACCCCCAGACCCCCCCAGTCCCAAATTGGGACCCCCAGACCCCCCAGGACCCCCCCAAACTGGGACCCCCAGACCCCCCCAGTCCCAAATTGGGACCCCCAGATCCCCCAGGACCCCCCAAACTGGGACCCCCAGACCCCCCCAGTCCCAAACTGGGACCCCCAGACCCCCCAGGACCCCCCAAACTGGGACCCCCAGACCCCCCAGTCCCAAACTGGGACCCCCCAGAGCCCCCCCCAGTCCCAAATTGGGACCCCCACAGACCCCCCAGGACCCCCCAAACTGGGACCCCCAGACCCCCCCCAGTTTGGGACTGGGAACCCCAGACCCCCCCCCAGTCCCAAACTGGGACCCCCAGACCCCTCCCAGCCCCTCAAACCCCCCCAAAGGGACCCTCAGGACTTGGGGACCCCCCCAGCTCCTCTTTGAGGGGGGGTCCCGGCCGGTCTCTGGTGCTGACCCCTCCCCAAATTCCCTCCCCAGTTTTGGGGTCCCACCATGAGCAGCTCCCTGGACCTGGACCGAGCCCCCACCCTGGACGAGCTCCTGAGGGGCTGCGTGGATGCCTTCGGTGGGGGGGACCCCCCAATTTGGGGGGTCTGGGGGGGGGAAAACCCCAAATTTGGGGGGTCTGGAGGGGGGAACACCGCGAATTTGGGGGTCTGGGGGGGGGGGAACACCTCGATTTTGGGGGGTCTGGGAGGAGAACATCCCAAATTTGGGGGGTCTGGGAGGGATCATCGCGATTTTGGGGGATCTGGGGGGGGACACCCCAAATTTGGGGGGTCTGGGGGGGTACACTCCGATTTTGGGGGGTCTGGGGAGGGGACACTCCGAATTTGGGGGGTCTGGGGGTTTTGGGGAGTCCCGGAGCTCTGCGGTTTGGGGACCCCTCGGATTTGGGGGCGGGGGGCGTTCCTGAGGTTTTGGGGGTTCCTGGGTTTGTGGGGGGGAAGGTTTTGGGGGGGGGGGGTTGGAGGGGATTTGGGGGATTTGGGGAAATTTGGGGGGATTTGGGGGTTTGGGGTGGGGGGAATTCGGGGGGATTTGGGGGATCTGGAGGGGATTTGGGGGTTTTGGGATTGGGGAATTTGGGGGGATTTGGGGAATTTGGGGGGGATTTGCGGACGGGATTTGAGTGGAATTTGGGTGGAATTTGGGGAATTTGGGGGGGATTTGTGGGGAATTTGGGGAGGGGATTTGGGGGTATTTTGGGGGTATTTTGGGGGGATTCAGAGCTCTGAGCTGTCCCTAAAATCTGAGAAACCCAAAGAGGAGGGCTCGATGTTTTGGGGGGACATTGGGGGTCTCAGGGAGGGTTTTGGGGGGACACTGGGGGTCTCAGAGAGGGTTTGGGGGGGGTCTCTCTCTGTGTTTTTGGGGTGACCCCCCCCTCGCCCCCTCCCCAGACGCGCAGGGGAAGGTTCGGGACCCCCAACTCGTGCGGCTCTTCCTGGCCCACGCACCCCCTGGTACCTGCCCCAGGCCGAGGTGGCCGCAAAGCTGCTGGCGCTGTATCCTTGGGGACCCCCCCCGGGACCCCCCCGGGACCCCCCCAAACCCCCCGGGACCCCCCCAAACCCCCCGGGACCCCCAAATCCCGCGGGACCCCCCAAAATTTCCTGGGGTTCCCCAAAAACCCTGCCCCAGGTCAAGGTGGGGCTGGAAAATTCCGAAGTTTCCTCCTTGGGGACCCCCCCCGAGACCCCCCCCCAAAACCCCCCGAGACCCTCAGAACACCCCCAGAACCCCCCAGAACATCCCCAAAACCCCCCGGGACCCCCCCAAACCCCCAGAACATCCCAGGACACCCCAAAAGCCCCCGAGACCCCCCAAAACTCCCAGAGACCCCCAGAACACCCCCAAAACCCCCCGGGACCCCCAGAACATCCCAGGACACCCCAAAACCCCCCAGGACACCCCAAAACTCCCCGGGATCCCCTCGGAACACCCCCAAAACCCCCGGGACCCCCAAAACACCCCGAGACCCCCAAGGTCACTCGGGACACCCCAAAATGCCCCGGGACCCCCCCAAAATCCTTTCCTTTGACCCCTTGGGACCCCCGGAACTTTTGGGGATTCCCTGGAACGGCCCCAGACCCCTCCCTCCCCCCAAATCCCCCCAAATTCCAGGACCCCTCCCCAAATTCCAGGACCCCCCCCAAACCTCCAGGACCCCCCAAACCCCCAGGACCCCCCAAATTCCAGGACCCCTCCCCAAATTCCAGGGCCCCCCCAAATTCCAGGACCCCCCCCCAAACCCCCGGACCCCCCCCAAATCCCAGGGCCCCCCCAAACCCCCAGGGCCCCCCAAATTCCAGGACCCCCCAAACCCCCAGGGCCCCCCAAACCCCCAGGGCCCCCCAAACCCCCGCAGGCTCCTTGACCCCCCCCGCAGGCTGCAGGAGTCGGGGGGCTCGGCCGAGGGTCCCTCCCTGCGCCTCAAGATCGGACACTTGGTGCGGTGAGTGACCCCAAAACCCCCCGGGACCCCCCCCAAAACCGCCCCAGGACCCCAAAACTCCCCCAAAACCCCCCCGGGACACCAAAACCGCCCTGGGACCCGAAAACCCCCGCCTGGGGACCCCAAAACCCCCCGGGACACCAAAACCGCCCCCGGGACCCCAAAACCGCCCCGGGACCCCCGAATCTCCAGGGACCCCCCCCAAACCCTTCCTGGGGACCTTTAGGGACCCCCCAGACCCCTTTAGGGACCCCCAGATCCCCCTTGGGATCCCCAGATCTGCTCTGGGGACCCCCCAATTTCCAGGGACCCCCCCAAAACCCTTCCTGGGGAACACTTGGGGACCCCCAGACCCCTTTAGGTACCCCCATATTCCTTCTGGGGACCCCTGGATCAACTCTGGGGACCCCCGAATCTCCAGGGACCCCCCCAAAACCCTTCCTGGGAAAACTTGGGGACCCCCAGACCCCTTTTGGAGACCCCTGGATCCACTTGGGGACCCCCAGATCCTTTCTGGGGACCCCAGACCCCCTTAGGGACCCCTGGATCCCCTTTGGGACCCCCGAATCTCCAGGGACCCCCCAAATCCTTCCTGGGGACCCCTCGGGGACCCCCAGATCCTTTCTGGGGACCCCAGACCCACTTAGGACCCCCAAAATCCTTCCTGGGGACCCCTTGGGAACCCCCAGACCCCCTTAGGGACCCCCAGATTCGCTCTGGGGACCCCCGAATCTCCAGGGACCCCCCAAACCCTTTCTGGGGACCCCTCGGGGACCCTCCAATCCCTTCCGGGGACCCCCCCGAGTTTCGGGGTCCCCCCTGAGCCCCCCTTTCCCCCCCCCCCCCCAGGTACTGGGTCCGGGCGTTCCCGCGGGAGCTCTCGGGGGACCCCCCGGCCCTGGGGCGGCTGCGGGAATTGGGGGCGGCGCTGGGGGGGGACCCCCAAAAAAACCCCCTGGGGCTGGAGAGCCTGTAGGTGAAACGGGGGGGGCTCGGGGGGGTTTGGGGGGCTCGGGGGGGTGAAATGGGGGGCAACGGGGGGGTTTGGGGGGGTCTGGGGGATTTTGGGGGGTCCAGGGGGTGAAATGGGGGGGCTCGGGGGGATTTGGGGGGGTTACGGGGGGATTTTGGGGGGTTCCATGGGGTGAAATGGGGGGGTCACGGGGTTGGGGGCTCAGGGGGGGTTTGGGGGGGTCACGGGGTGAAATGGGGGGATCACGAGTTTCGGGGGGGGCACGGGGGGATTTTGGGGGGTCCATGAGGTGGAATGGGGGGGTCACGGGGTTGGGGGGCTCAGGGGGGTTTGGGGGGGTCCAGGGGTAAAATGCGGGGATCACGAGTTTCGGGGGGGTCACGGGGGGGATTTTGGGGGGGTCACGGGGTTTTGAGGGGGGTCAGGGGGGAATTTGGGGGGGGGTCATGGGGTTGGGGGGGGGTCCCAGGGGGTGAAATGGGGGGGTCACGGCGTTTGGGGGGGGTTATGGGGGGGATTTGGGGGGGTCTAGGGGGTGGAATGTGGGGGGGTCACAGAGTTTGGGGGGGGGCTCAAGGATTTGGGGGGGTCCAGGGGATGAAATGGGGGGGTCACGGGGTCGGGGGGTCACGGGGGGATTTTGGGGGGGGTCACGGAGTTGGGGGGGCTCAGGGGGGAATTTTGGGGGGGGTCACGGGGTCGGGGGGTTCAAGGGGGGTTTTGGGGGGGTCACGGAGTTGGGGAGGGCTTAGGGGGGTTTTGGGGGGGTCCGGGGGTTTAAATGGGGGGGTCACGGGTGTTTGGGGGGGCACAGGGAGGGAAATTTGGGGCGGGGGGGACACAGCGACACTGGGGGGGGACACCGGGGGGGGACACAGCGACACTGGGGGGGACACGGGGGGGACACAGGGACATGGGGGGACACGGGGGGGGGTCCCACTCATGTCCCCCCCCCCCGCTCAGCCCGGAGGAAGGTGAGGATGAGGCCGAAGGTGACGATGCTGAGGCCGGATGGTGACAATGGCGGGGGGGTCTCCGTGGGGGGGGTCCCCCCGGGGGGGTCGCGCCCCCCCCGCCCCGCGCGCGGTTCTCGATGCTCCTGGAGCCGCTGCAGCCCCCGGAGCTCGCGCTGCTGCTGACGCACCTGGAGCACCGCGGGTTCGGGAGGCTGAGAGTGAGTCACACCTGGGGACACCTGGGGACACACCTGGGGACAGGTGGGGACACACCTGGGGACACCTGGGGACAGATGGGGACACACCTGGGGACAGCTGGGGACACACCTGGGGACAGCTGGGGACAGGTGGGGACAGATGGGGACACACCTGGGGACACCTGGGGACACCTGGGGACACCTGGGGACAGATGGGGACACACCTGGGGACAGCTGGGGACAGGTGGGGACAGATGGGGACACACCTGGGGACACCTGGGGACACCTGGGGACACCTGGGGACAGATGGGGACACACCTGGGGACAGATGGGGACACCTGGGGACAGATGGGGACAGATGGGGACAGCTGGGGACACACCTAGGGACAGATGGGGACACACCTGGGGACACACCTGGGGACACCTGGGGACACACCTGGGGACACCTGGGGACAGCTGGGGACACACCTGGGGACAGATGAGACAGATGGGGACAGATGGGGACACCTGGGAACAGATGGGGACAGATGGGGACACACATGGGGACAGATGGGGACACATCTGGAGGGACACCTGAGGACAACTGGGGACACCTGTGTGACACCTGTGTGTGACACAACCTGTGTGACAGCCGCCCCCCACCCCGTCACCTTCCCCTGGGTCCCTGCACCCCTGGACCCTGATGTTGCCAATGTCCCCAAATGTCCCTGATGTCCCCAATATCCCCATGTCCCCGATGTCCCCGATGTCCCTGATGTCCCCAATCCCCCTGGTGTCCCCCAGTGTCCCCCAATGTCCCCAATGTCCCCAATGTCCCAAATCTTCCCAATGTCCCCCCTGCCCCTGCTGTCCCCAATGCCTCGATGTCCCCAATTCCCACAATGTCCCATGTCCCAGTGTCTCCCAACGTCACCACTGTCCCCTAATGTCCCCCAATGTCCCCACTGCCCCAAATCCCCCAATGTCCCCAATGTCCCCATGTCCTAAATCCGTCACTGTCCCAAATCCCCCGCTGTCCCCCAATGTTCCTGATGTTCCCAATGTCCTCAGGGTCCCAAATCCCTCCAATGTCCCCAATGTCCCCACGTCCTAAATCCCCCCGCTGTCCCCAATCTCCCCGATGTCCCCAATGTCCCTGATGTCCCCAATGTCCCCCAATTGTCCCCAATGTCCCTGGTGTCCCCAATGTCCCCGATGTCCCCAATGTCCCCGCTGTCCCCCAATGTCCCTGATGTCCCCAATCTCCCCAATTTCCCCGCTGTCCCCCAATGTCCCCAATGTCCCCAATGTCCCCGCTGTCCCCCAATGTCCCCAATGTCCCCAATGTCCCCGCTGTCCCCCAATGTCCCCGATGTCCCCAATGTCCCCGCTGTCCCCCAATGTCCCCGCTGTCCCCCAATGTCCCCGATGTCCCCAATGTCCCCCAATGTCCCCGCTGTCCCCCAATGTCCCCGATGTCCCCAATGTCCCCCAATGTCCCCGCTGTCCCCAATGTCCCCCCGCTGTCCCCGCTGTCCCCTCAGCTCCGGGACATTCGCGTCTTCGCGCGCTCCGCGGGCACCTCGAGCTCTCCCGCTCTCCGCCGCCTGGTGGCGCTGTCCAACGGCCTCTCGCGCTGGGTGCAGCTGCGCGTGCTGCGCCCCCTGGCGGCGCCGCAGAGAGCGGCAGCGCTGGGGCAGTGCCTGCACCTGGCACAGGTGAGACCCCCGGGAATGACCCCTGACCCCCGCAATGACCCCTGAACTGACCTCTGAACTGACCCCCTGACCCCTAAACCTGAACTGACCCCCGACCCCCGGACCTGACCCCCTGACCCATAGCCATGGGGCAGTGCCTGCACCTGGCACAGGTGAGACCCCCGGGAATGACCCCTGACCCCCGGAATGACCCCTGAACTGACCCCTAAACCTGAACTAACCCCCGATCCCCGGACCTGACCCCCTGACCCATAGCCATGGGGCAGTGCCTGCACCTGGCACAGGTGAGAGCCAGGAATGACCCCTGAACCCCAGGATGACCCCTGAACTGACCTCTGAACTGACCCACTGACCCCCTGAACTGACTCCTGAACCTGAACTGACCCCTGATCCCCGGAACTGACCCCCTGACCAATAGCACTAATCCCCTGACCCATAGTCCTGCGGCAGTGCCTGCACCTGGCACAGGTGAGACCCGGGAATGACCCTGGGAATGACCCCTGAACTGACCCCTAAACCTGAACTGACCCCCTGACCCCAAACCCTGGGGCAGTGCCCACACCTGGCCCAGGTGCGACCCCAACCCATAAACCCAAACTGACCCCCAGAACTGACCCCAGACCCACAGAACTGTTCCACAGCCCCCAACCCTGCCCTGAGCCCCCATAACCCCGCCCCATGGACCCCCCCCAGCCCTGCCCCCCCCCAGCAACGCCCCCTCCCCCACATCTCCCCCTCCCCTCCCCCCAGAGCCTCCTGGAGCTCCGAAACTTCAATTCCCTCCTGGCCGTGGTCGGGGGGCTCGGCCACGGCTCCATCGCGCGCCTGCGCCGGACCCTGGCGCTGCTGGACCCCCCCCCTTATCCAGGTGGGGGTCCTGGGGGGGTCCCCAAGGGGGCTCACGGGGGGTACAAAGGGGTTCTGGGGCATTTGTGGGTTCTGGGGTGTCCTGGAGGGGTCCTGGGGCACCTGGGGCTGTTGAGGGGCATTTGGGGGGTACTGGGGGATCCTGGAGGTGTTCTGGGGCTGTTGAGGGATATTTGGGGGGGTATTGGGGGGTCCTGGGGGTGTTCTGGGGCTGTTGAGGGGTATTTGGGGGGGGTATTGGGGGGTCCTGGGGGTGTTCTGGGGGTGTTGAGGGGCATTTGGGGGGTCCTGAGAGTCCTGGGGGTGTCATAGGGGGCACAGGAAGGTCCGGGAGGGTCTTTGTGAGGTTTTGGGGCGGGGGGGGCACAAAGGGGACGTCCCCCCCCGGCTCTGCTCAGTTCTAAAATGTCCCCCCCCCCGTGTCTCCCCCCTGTCCTCGTGTCCCCGCTCTGTCCCCGTGCCCTTTGTGCCCCCTGTGACCCCCGCCCCCCGGTGCCCCCTCCCCAGCTGTGGGCGCAGCTGGCCGAGGCCGTGGGCTCGGGGGGGAATTACCGGGGGTACCGGGCGCTGCTGGGGGGCGCGGGGGGCGCGGGGGGGTTCCGGGTGCCGGCGCTCGGGGTTCACCTGCGGGACCTGGTGTCGCTGGAGGCGGCGCTGCCCGACTGGGGGGGCCCGGGACGCCCCCACCCCCAATAAACTGCGAGCCCGATTCGCCCTGCAAGGGGCGCTGCTGGCGGGGCGGGAGCAGGGACCCCCCGGGACCCCCCACCCCGACCTGCTCCGGCTGCTGGAGGTGAGACCCCAAAACCACCCAAAATCCCTCCCGAGACCCCAAAAACCCCTCCTGGGACCCCCAAAACCCCTCCTCGGACCCCTCCTGGATCCCCCACCCCGATCTGCTCCAGCTGCTGGAGGTGAGACCCCAAAATCCATCCCGGGACCCCCAAAACCCCTCCCGAGACCCCCAAACCCCTCCTGGGACCCCTCCTGGATCCCCCACCCCAACCT
>JANCRA010000465.1:2500-5000 GCA_024362935.1 Setophaga petechia
TCTCGCAGCTAGCTGCGTTCTTCATCGACGCACGAGCCGAGTGATCCACCGCTAAGAGTTGTCTGGCTTTCGGGCACCGCTCAGGCCGAGCGGCCCCTTTTTCGTTCTCTCGCGCCAAGGACGCGCGGGCGCGCGCCTCTGGCTTCGACCGTACGAGCACACAGAAACGGAGGGAAAAAAAAAGGCGGGACAAACCCACGCTCCGAAGGCCGGCCCGAGAGAGCCGGGGGGGCCCGCGCCCCCGACCGCCTCCCCCCGCGAGGGGAGACGCCGACCTCACGGCACGAGCGCCGTCCTTCGGAGGCGGCCCAGGCGCCCGGGCTCGGCCCGGCCTCCGCGCGGAGGAGGGCCACGCGGCGCGCGCGCCGGAACGCGGGGGGCACGGCGGCCCGCCCGCTCTCGCTTTCACGGGACGACGCACCCAACACACCACGCGGCACGCGGCCGCGGGCGCGGCCGTCGGGCCCCCGCCGGCTTCCCCTCGGCCCCCCCAACCGCGGGTGGCTCGCGGAGCGCCGCCGCGCCAGCGGCGCGGCCGGGCCCCTCCTTCCTCCTTCTCTCCCCAGCGGCCTTAGAACCCCGCTCGAGACGGCACGCGACGGCCACCGGCCCCGCCGGCGCGCCTTTTTTCCCCCGCGGGACCGCTTCCCGCCGGGCGAGCCAGCGTCCGGCGGACGCGCTCCGCCGCCGGCCCCGGAGGCGGACGCCACCGAGACCCGAGCCGGCGTCGCCAGCGCCCGAGGCCTGCCGGGCGGCAGGACCCCGCCGCCGCCGGGGCCGCACTCCCGGGACCGCGCCGCCCGCCGCGTCGCACCGTCGGGGCCCCCCTCGCCTCGGGCACGCGCCCGGCGGGGGAAGGCGGAACGGCGGCTGAGCCGGGGGGCAACGCCCGCTCTCCTCGCTTTCGCGGGGAGACCGGGCGGGGAAGCGCCCCCGCGGCCGCCCCCGCACGCCTTTCCTCCGGACCGCACGCGGCCGGGAAGGAGGGTGACGGAGGACGCCACGAGCGGGGCCCGGGCCGGGACCGCCGCCGGCGACGGCGGGCGCCTTCCGGCCGACCGTCCCCGCAGGGAAGGGGGACACCCGTCGAGCGGCGCCGCCGCCGCTCGGCACGGGGTCGCCCGCGCTCGCGGGCCTCCGCCGACGGAGGGCCCGCCGAGCGCTCGCCCCCCGGGCGGGCGGGCGGTCGAGCCGGGGAGACGGCCGGCGGACGGCGCCGCCGGTGCGGCTCGAGGAGGAAAGGCCGTCGAGGGGAGAGAGAGAGATCGAGAGGGGCGCCGGCCGCGCCGGACGCGGCGCCGCGCGCGCGAGACACGCCGCGGCAGCGGCGGCCCAGGAAGAGAGCGCGGCGGGCCCCGGCGGCCGCAACCCCGCGACCGAGGAAGGGCAGAGAGCGCGCGCTCTACTGCCGGCGTCGCCCGTATACGACGAGGCGGACGGGGGTCGGCCCCGCGGCCGACCGCGCGCCGCGGCCTCTCCGCCGAGGCCGGGCCGCGGAGAGGGGGGGGCAGGGGCGCCCCTCCCCGGCGCGGCGCGGTTCTACCCCCGCAACGCGCGCGCGGCGGGACGACGACGACGACGACGACGGAGGAGCGCGCGGCCGCTGGCCACGGACACCACCGCAGGGGCTCGGCGGGAGTAGCTGCTCCCCACCCCTCAGTGGCGCCGCACCACCGCCCGCGGCGACACCAGCCGCCGCCGCCGCCGCCGACGGCACCGCCGCCGCCACGGCGGGGGCCGCGCCGAGCCGCCCGAGTCTTTAAACCGCCGCCCGGCTCGCCGGCCCCCCCCTTTCGGCCCCCCGCAGCGTTTGACGACGCCGACGGGAAAGCCGGGGGGAACCGCCGAAGCGCGGAGCGCTAGGTACCTGGCCCTGGGGCGAGGGAAACGACCTGCATGGCCCCGCCGGGGTGCCTCCCCCGCTGCCGCCCTCGGGGGAGCGTCCGCCGGCGGGGGCGCGCCCGACATCTGCCGCCACCACCGCGGCGTCCTTTCTCGGGGCCCGGGGTTTCCCTCAGTAGCCCGGCGCCGCGCCCGAGAGGACCGCCGCGGCTCGGCCCGCCCCGCCGGCGCGGGGACGCGGGCCCGGACCGCCGAGCGTCTCTCGCTCGCCCGCCCGCTCGCTCGCGCGCGCCCTGGAGCGCGGCTCGGAACGCCCGGAGGCGGCTCGGCCCTCGGAGCTCCTCTAGCGCGCGAGAGCGGGGCGCCGCTCGGCCCGAGAGCGGGACTCCGCCGGGCGGCGGAAGCCCCGCTCCCCGGTGCGGGAAGGGCCGGAGGAGCCGCCTCCTCCGAGCCCCGAAGGCGCCCCCCGCCACAACCCGGCTCCCTCGCCGTTTGCGCATCGACCGCCGACGGGTGCCACGGCCGGACGGCCGGCCGTCGCTCGACGGGCGAAGCGGCGAGGGAAGGGACGGGGCGCGCCTCCGGGAGGGGCCGTGCCGGGCACCCCTCCCTCCCGGCACCCGGGCGGCTTGCTCTCGCGCGCTTCGAGGAGGAGGAG
>JANCRA010000465.1:10000-15000 GCA_024362935.1 Setophaga petechia
GGACGCGGCCCGTCACCTCGCTCCCACTATACGGACAGACGAGTCCGAAGCCGCCGAGGCCTCCAAGAGGACGCAGGGAGCTCGACCGGGAGGAGGCGCCGCCGCAGGCCGCCTCCTACGATGACGTAGTCGGAGGCGGCCCGCAACAGCGACCCCTTGGTGAGCTTGCGGAGCCGGCCGCGACAACAGGTCTACCCGGCACCCGCCGAAATCGGACTAAGTGCCGCCGGAGCGAGGTAGACCTGTTGTCCCCGGCCGGCGCCCGCCACCCGGGAACCACGCCGACCCCCGGCGGCCCGCCGGAGCTCGGGTAGACCTGGTGTCCGGCCGGAGCCAGGGTAGACCTGGTGTCCCCGGCCGGAGCCGGGGTAGACCTGGTGTCCCGCCGGAGCGAGGTAGACCTGTTGTCCCCGGCCGGAGCCGGGGTAGACCTGGTGTCCCCGGCCGGAGCCGGGGTAGACCTGGTGTCCCGCCGGAGCCAGGTAGACCTGTTGTCCCCGGCCGGAGCCGGGGTAGACCTGGTGTCCCCGGCCGGAGCCAGGGTAGACCTGGTGTCCCCGGCCAGAGCCGGGGTAGACCTGGTGTCCCGCCGGAGCGAGGTAGACCTGGTGTCCCGCCGGAGCGAGGTAGACCTGTTGTCCCCGGCCGGAGCCGGGGTAGACCTGGTGTCCCCGGCCGGAGCCGGGGTAGACCTGGTGTCCCCGGCCGGAGCCGGGGTAGACCTGGTGTCTCGCCGGAGCCGGGGTAGACCTGGTGTCCCGCCACCCGGGGTAGACCTGGTGTCCCGCCGGAGCGAGGTAGACCTGTTGTCCCCGGCCGGAGCCGGGGTAGACCTGGTGTCCCGCCGGAGCGAGGTAGACCTGGTGTCCCGCCGGAGCGAGGTAGACCTGTTGTCCCCGGCCGGAGCCGGGGTAGACCTGGTGTCCCCGGCCGGAGCCGGGGTAGACCTGGTGTCCGGCCGGAGCCGGGGTAGACCTGGTGTCCCGCCACCCGGGGTAGACCTGGTGTCTCGCCGGAGCCGGGGTAGACCTGGTGTCCCGCCGGAGCCAGGTAGACCTGTTGTCCCCGGCCGGAGCCGGGGTAGACCTGGTGTCCGGCCGGAGCCGGGGTAGACCTGTTGTCCCCGGCCGGAGCCGGGGTAGACCTGGTGTCCCGCCGGAGCGAGGTAGACCTGGTGTCCCCGGCCGGAGCCGGGGTAGACCTGGTGTCCGGCCGGAGCCGGGGTAGACCTGGTGTCTCGCCGGAGCCGGGGTAGACCTGGTGTCCCGCCGGAGCGAGGTAGACCTGTTGTCCCCGGCCGGAGCCAGGGTAGACCTGGTGTCCGGCCGGAGCCGGGGTAGACCTGGTGTCCCGCCGGAGCCGGGGTAGACCTGGTGTCCCGCCGGAGGGAGGTAGACCTGTTGTCACCGGCCGGCGCCCGCCACCCGGGGACAAGGCCGACCCCCGGCGGCTCCGGAGCCGGCTTGTCCGAATGAGCCGGGACCGGCCCGGACCCGGGATAGACCTCCTGTCCCCCCCTGTCGTCGCCCGGCGCCCGAACGCCTCACCGTCCCCAGCGACCCGGGAGCGAGGCACAGCTCACAGCCTGGTAACGCCCCGGAGCCAGACGGCTCGATCGGCCCCGTCCCGCCCAATGAACCGCCCCCCCCCACCGCCCGCTTTCAAGACCAGTATATATTTTCGATTTTTTTGTTGGTTTTCTGGTTTGTTTTTTTTTCCCCCGGTTGTTTTGGCTTTGTTTTATGCTGAGTTTTGAGGTTGTTTTTTTGGGCGGGGGGCTTGTGGTTTGGATTTGAGTTTTCTTGGGTAGGCCCCCCCCCCCCCCCCCCCCCTTTTTTCCTTTCTCTGCTTTCCTGAAAGAATGGCTGGCTCTTGTATTTGCTTGGAAGGAGAAACTCATCCGGAAAAACAAACCAACAGAAAAAAAAAAAAAAAAAAAAAAAAAAAAAGGCAAATTTTATTTATTTGCCTTCCGTATCCAAAGCAGTCCCAGCCGAGCCGACGGGCAAGCCGTGCCCTGCGCTCTGGCCGCTGACACGCTGAAGTGGCGAGACGGCGCCCCCCACCCCCCCCCCGGCTTCCCCCCCTCTACGCCCTCCTGGGACCCCACACAGCCCGGCCCCCCTGCCCCCGATGCGGCTCGCCCCGCCCCGCCCACCGGCGGAGGCGGGCGCCGCCGGCACCACCGCCAGCACACAGGCGGCCGCTTTTGGGCGGGTTCTTTCACGGTCCGCAGAGGTCTTCGGCGCTCGACGTGAGTCTGGGGGGCCGTGGGGGCTCGCTGCCGAGGCGCCCGGGACCGGCACGAAGCCGCCGGCCCTCGGCCCTCGTCCGCACAGAGACAGACACAGCGACCCCTCCCCCCCCGCCCCGACGCTCACACACCATGGCCACCCCTTGAGGCCACCACACCGCCGCGCGTGCACGCACGCGCAGACAACCATCCCTGCCCCCCTCCCAACCCCACCCCCCCCCCCGCCCCCGCCAGGCACGCACGCGCGCCTGCCCGCCCGCCCGCCCCCCCCCCCCGCTCGTCCGCATGCACGCTCTCGTGTGCCCTCTCTCCCTGTCCCTGTCCCCGTCCCCGCGCCTGCCCCCGCCCCTGCCCTCTCTGTCGCCGCCGCCCCCCGCCCATCGGCGGTTGGGGGCGCCCCGCCCTCCCCGGCGCCGTCTGCATACTTTTCCGGCTCGCTAGGTGGCCATAGGCGAAGGCCGGCCCGGGACAACGGGTCTACCCAAGGCCTACACGGTCGAAGGCGAAGGCCGGCCCCGGGACACCGGGCCAACCCAAGGGCGGCTCTGCCGTAGGCAAAGGCTGGCCCGGGGACAACAGGTGTACGCCGGGCCTAGGAGAAGAGGACGACCCCGGCCTTAGGGCATCGGGTCTATCTACCCCGGGGCCTTGGACAGGAAGCAGCTCTACCCAATAGCCCAGGACAGCGGGTCTACCCCGAGGATCGGGACACCAGGTCTACCCCGAGGCCCGGGACACCAGGTCCAGCCCGGGGCCCGGGACACCAGGTCTACCCAATGGTCCGGGACACCAGGTCTACCCCGGTGCCTGGGACCACAGGTCTACCCCATGGCATAGGACACCAGGTCTACCCCGGTGCCCGGGACAACAGGTCTACCCCATGGCATAGGACACCAGGTCTACCCCGGTGCCCGGGACAACAGGTCTACCCCGGCGCGCAGGACACCAGGTCTACCCCGGGGCCCGGGAATACAGGTCTACCCCATGGCATAGGACACCAGGTCTACCCCGGTGCCCGGGACAACAGGTCTACCCCGGCGCGCAGGACACCAGGTCTACCCCGGTGCCTGGGACAACAGGTCTACCCCATGGCATAGGACACCAGATCTACCCCGGTGCCCGGGACAACAGGTCTACCCCGGCGCGCAGGACACCAGGTCTACCCCGGTGCCCGGGACACCAGGTCTACCCCGGCTCCGGCGGGACAACAGGTCTACCCCGGGGCCCGGGACAACAGGTCTACCCTGAGGCCCGGGACACCAGGTCCAGCCCGGGGCCCGGGACACCAGGTCTACCCAATGTCCGTCACACCAGCTCCAGCCCGGGGCCCAGGACACCGGGTCTACCCCGGTGCCTGAGACACCAGGTCTACCCCGACCATCGGGACACCAGGTCTACCCCGGTGCCCGGGACAACAGGTCTACCCCGGTGCCTGGGAACACAGGTCTACCCCGGCTCCAGCGGGACACCAGGTCTACCCCGGTGCCCGGGACAACAGGTCTACCCCGGTGCCCGGGACAACAGGTCTACCCCGGGGCCCAGGACACCGGGTCTACCGCGGGGCCCGGGACAACAGGTCTTCCCCGGTGCCTGGGACACCAGGTCTACCCCGGCTCCGGCGGGAAACCAGGTCTACCTCGGGGCCCGGGACACCAGGTCTACCCCGGTGCCCGGGACAACAGGTCTACCCCATGGCATAGGACACCAGGTCTACCTCGGGGCCCGGGACACCAGGTCTACCCCGGTGCCCGGGACAACAGGTCTACCCCATGGCATAGGACACCAGGTCTACCCCGGTGCCCGGGACAACAGGTCTACCCCGGCGCGCAGGACACCAGGTCTACCCCGGTGCCCGGGAGAACAGGTCTACCCCATGGCATAGGACACCAGGTCTATCCCGGTGCCCGGGACAACAGGTCTACCCCGGTGCCCGGGACACCAGGTCTACCCCGGGGCCCAGGACACCGGGTCTACCGCGGGGCCCGGGACAACAGGTCTTCCCCGGTGCCTGGGACACCAGGTCTACCCCGGCTCCGGCGGGAAACCAGGTCTACCTCGGGGCCCGGGACACCAGGTCTACCCCGGTGCCCGGGACAACAGGTCTACCCCATGGCATAGGACACCAGGTCTACCTCGGGGCCCGGGACACCAGGTCTACCCCGGTGCCCGGGACAACAGGTCTACCCCACGGCATAGGACAACAGGTCTACCCCGCTGCCCGGGACAACAGGTCTACCCCGGCGCGCAGGACACCAGGTCTACCCCGGTGCCCGGGACAACAGGTCTACCCCATGGCATAGGACACCAGGTCTATCCCGGTGCCCGGGACAACAGGTCTACCCCGGCGCGCAGGACACCGGGTCTACCCCGGTGCCTGGGACAACAGGTCTACCCCATGGCATAGGACACCAGGTCTACCCCGGTGCCCGGGACACCAGGTCTACCCCGGCGCGCAGGACACCGGGTCTACCCCGGTGCCCGGGACAACAGGTCTACCCCATGGCATAGGACACCAGGTCTACCCCGGTGCCCGGGACAACAGGTCTACCCCGGCGCGCAGGACACCAGGTCTACCCCGGTGCCCGGGACAACAGGTCTACCCCATGGCATAGGACACCAGGTCTATCCCGGTGCCCGGGACAACAGGTCTACCCCGGTGCCCGGGACACCAGGTCTACCCCGGGGCCCAGGACACCGGGTCTACCGCGGGGCCCGGGACAACAGGTCTTCCCCGGTGCCTGGGACA
>JANCRA010000465.1:30000-37259 GCA_024362935.1 Setophaga petechia
CACCTCGCGGATGGCTCGCGGCGGAGGAGCGCGGGGGGTGCCGCCACCCGCCCGGCCGCCCGCGGCCAACGCAACGGTGGGACCGGACCGGACCGCCGGGCCGGGGGGAGGGACTCGGCGGCCCCTTTCCGGCCCGGGGAACCCGGCCGAGCGTGCGAGAAAAAGCGCCACCGACCTCCGCCGCGGCGGTCGGCTTTCCCTTCCGGAAAAAAAAGGAGCCGGGGGACGGCGCGACAAAAAAAGAGGCACCACGCAGAGACACGCGTTCGCCACGACCCGTGCTAGCCACGGGGGCCGCGGGCCCGGGGAAGCCCGGGGGGGCGAGGTACGCGTCTCACTCCCCCCGCGGGCCCCACCGGCATCCGGGGCTCGCTCCCTTCTCTCTCGCCAACCATCCGCGCTTTTTTCCGTGGCCCGCCGGCGGCCTTCGTCACGACGCTGCTCGGTGCCGCGGCTTAGGGCCGCGAGAGAAAAAGAAAAAAACAAAAAAAAATCCGCGGAGGCCGGGCGGGCGGCGGCCCCCCAACCACTCCCCGCCCGCACGCCTCAGCGGAAAACGACGGACCCGCGCGGCAAACCCATCAGCCCCCGCCCGGCAGAAGCGGCTCGGCCTCGGCCGAGGTAGGCGAGGCGCCGCCGCCTCGCCCGGGACGAGTCCGGGGGGGGTTCTCCCTCTCTCTCGCTTTCCCTTAGGGTGCCGGGTCCGTCGGCTCCAAAAAAAAGAAAGGTCTGCCCGCCCAACGCGGGTCCCCGGCTTAAGGCCGAGGAAGGGGGACGGTTAACAACAACGCGGGCTGGGGACGGGGGTGCCGCCACCCCCGGCTCCGCAGCTCACGGGGCGACCGGCCGCCGAGGCGGACCGACGGCCCAAAACCGCGCCCGCCGAGCGGGCCCCGGCTTAAGGCCGGGCGCAAAAGGGACGAGGCGCCGCCGCGCCTCGCCCGCCACCGCTGCCCGGGGGAGCCGCCTCCCCCGCGGCCAATCGGCCGGCACAATCCGAGCCGGAGCGGGACGCGCTCGCGGGGCCTTCTCCTCTCGGCTCCACCACCTCGCCTCGAGCCGGAGAGCGCCTCTCGGTTCGCCCTTCTCTCTCGCCGCCTTCTCCCGATCCGGCCTTCCGCAGCCCTTTTCTCTCTCGCCTCCCCGGATCCGCTCTTCCGCGCCCTTCTCTCTCGCCTCTCCAGCGGGCCGTACCCAACGCTACTCTGGGGCAGGACGGGAGCCGGGACGAGGACACGCGACTCGTCCCGGCTAGGCGGCACTCAACTCTGCGCCCCCGGCGACCGCACGCGCGGCCGCTCCGCTCCGCCTCGGACACAGGCACGGGATCAGCCTGCGGGGACGCGGCCCGTCACCTCGCTCCCACTATACGGACAGACGAGTCCGAAGCCGCCGAGGCCTCCAAGAGGACGCAGGGAGCTCGACCGGGAGGAGGCGCCGCCGCAGGCCGCCTCCTACGATGACGTAGTCGGAGGCGGCCCGCAACAGCGACCCCTTGGTGAGCTTGCGGAGCCGGCCGCGACAACAGGTCTACCCGGCACCCGCCGAAATCGGACTAAGTGCCGCCGGAGCGAGGTAGACCTGTTGTCCCCGGCCGGCGCCCGCCACCCGGGAACCACGCCGACCCCCGGCGGCCCGCCGGAGCTCGGGTAGACCTGGTGTCCGGCCGGAGCCGGGGTAGACCTGGTGTCCCCGGCCGGAGCCGGGGTAGACCTGGTGTCCCGCCGGAGCGAGGTAGACCTGTTGTCCCCGGCCGGAGCCGGGGTAGACCTGGTGTCCCCGGCCGGAGCCGGGGTAGACCTGGTGTCCCGCCGGAGCGAGGTAGACCGGGTGTCCCCGGCCGGAGCCGGGGTAGACCTGGTGTCCCCGGCCGGAGCCGGGGTAGACCTGGTGTCCCCGGCCAGAGCCGGGGTAGACCTGGTGTCCCGCCGGAGCGAGGTAGACCTGGTGTCCCGCCGGAGCGAGGTAGACCTGTTGTCCCCGGCCGGAGCCGGGGTAGACCTGGTGTCCCCGGCCGGAGCCGGGGTAGACCTGGTGTCCCCGGCCGGAGCCGGGGTAGACCTGGTGTCCCGCCACCCGGGGTAGACCTGGTGTCTCGCCGGAGCCGGGGTAGACCTGGTGTCCCGCCGGAGCGAGGTAGACCTGTTGTCCCCGGCCGGAGCCGGGGTAGACCTGGTGTCCCGCCGGAGCGAGGTAGACCTGGTGTCCCGCCGGAGCGAGGTAGACCTGTTGTCCCCGGCCGGAGCCGGGGTAGACCTGGTGTCCCCGGCCGGAGCCGGGGTAGACCTGGTGTCCCGCCGGAGCGAGGTAGACCTGGTGTCCCGCCGGAGCGAGGTAGACCTGGTGTCCCCGGCCGGAGCCGGGGTAGACCTGGTGTCCCCGGCCGGAGCCGGGGTAGACCTGGTGTCCGGCCACCCGGGGTAGACCTGGTGTCTCGCCGGAGCCGGGGTAGACCTGGTGTCCCGCCGGAGCGAGGTAGACCTGTTGTCCCCGGCCGGAGCCGGGGTAGACCTGGTGTCCCGCCGGAGCGAGGTAGACCTGGTGTCCCGCCGGAGCGAGGTAGACCTGTTGTCCCCGGCCGGAGCCGGGGTAGACCTGGTGTCCCCGGCCGGAGCCGGGGTAGACCTGGTGTCCCGCCGGAGCGAGGTCGACCTGGTGTCCCGCCGGAGCGAGGTAGACCTGGTGTCCCCGGCCGGAGCCGGGGTAGACCTGGTGTCCCCGGCCGGAGCCGGGGTAGACCTGGTGTCCGGCCGGAACCGGGGTAGACCTGGTTTCCCGCCGGAGCGAGGTAGACCTGGTGTCCCGCCGGAGCGAGGTAGACCTGGTGTCCCCGGCCGGAGCCGGGGTAGACCTGGTGTCCCCGGCCGGAGCCGGGGTAGACCTGGTGTCCCGCCACCCGGGGTAGACCTGGTGTCTCGCCGGAGCCGGGGTAGACCTGGTGTCCCGCCGGAGCGAGGTAGACCTGTTGTCCCCGGCCGGAGCCGGGGTAGACCTGGTGTCCGGCCGGAGCCGGGGTAGACCTGTTGTCCCCGGACGGAGCCGGGTTAGACCTGGTGTCCCCGGCCGGAGCGAGGTAGACCTGGTGTCCCCGGCCGGAGCCGGGGTAGACCTGGTGTCCGGCCGGAGCCGGGGTAGACCTGGTGTCCCGCCACCCGGGGTAGACCTGGTGTCTCGCCGGAGCCGGGGTAGACCTGGTGTCCCGCCGGAGCGAGGTAGACCTGTTGTCCCCGGCCGGAGCCAGGGTAGACCTGGTGTCCGGCCGGAGCCGGGGTAGACCTGGTGTCCCGCCGGAGCCGGGGTAGACCTGGTGTCCCGCCGGAGGGAGGTAGACCTGTTGTCACCGGCCGGCGCCCGCCACCCGGGGACAAGGCCGACCCCCGGCGGCTCCGGAGCCGGCTTGTCCGAATGAGCCGGGACCGGCCCGGACCCGGGATAGACCTCCTGTCCCCCTGTCGTCGCCCGGCGCGCCGAACGCCTCACCGTCCCCAGCGACCCGGGAGCGAGGCACAGCTCACAGCCTGGTAACGCCCCGGAGCCAGACGGCTCGATCGGCCCCCGTCCCGCCCAATGAACCGCCCCCCCCACCGCCCGCTTTCAAGACCAGTATATATTTTCGATTTTTTTGTTGGTTTTCTGGTTTGTTTTTTTTTCCCCCGGTTGTTTTGGCTTTGTTTTATGCTGAGTTTTGAGGTTGTTTTTTTGGGCGGGGGGCTTGTGGTTTGGATTTGAGTTTTCTTGGGTAGGCCCCCCCCCCCCCCCCCCCCCCTTTTTTCCTTTCTCTGCTTTCCTGAAAGAATGGCTGGCTCTTGTATTTGCTTGGAAGGAGAAACTCATCCGGAAAAACAAACCAACAGAAAAAAAAAAAAAAAAAAAAAAAAAAAAAAAAAAAGGCAAATTTTATTTATTTGCCTTCCGTATCCAGAGCAGTCCCAGCCGAGCCGACGGGCAAGCCGTGCCCTGCGCTCTGGCCGCTGACACGCTGAAGTGGCGAAACGGCGCCTCCACCCCCCCCCGGCTTCCCCCCCTCTACGCCCTCCTGGGACCCCACACAGCCCGGCCCCCCTGCCCCCGATGCGGCTCGCCCCGCCCCGCCCACCGGCAGAGGCGGGCGCCGCCGGCACCACCGCCAGCACACAGGCGGCCGCTTTTGGGCGGGTTCTTTCACGGTCCGCAGAGGTCTTCGGCGCTCGACGTGAGTCTGGGGGGCCGTGGGGGCTCGCTGCCGAGGCGCCCGGGACCGGCACGAAGCCGCCGGCCCTCGGCCCTCGTCCGCACAGAGACAGACACAGCGACCCCTCCCCCCCCCCCCCCTCCCGACGCTCACACACCATGGCCACCCCTTGAGGCCACCACACCGCCGCGCGTGCACGCACGCGCAGACAACCATCCCCGCCCCCCCCTCCCCACCCCACCCCCCCCCCCGCCCCCGCCAGGCACGCACGCGCGCCTGCCCGCCCGCCCGCCCCCCCCCCCGCTCGTCCGCATGCACGCTCTCGTGTGCCCTCTCTCCCTGTCCCTGTCCCCGTCCCCGCGCCTGCCCCCGCCCCTGCCCTCTCTGTCGCCGCCGCCCCCGCCCATCGGCGGTTGGGGGCGCCCCGCCCTCCCCGGCGCCGTCTGCATACTTTTCCGGCTCGCTAGGTGGCCATAGGCGAAGGCCGGCCCGGGACAACGGGTCTACCCAAGGCCTACACGGTCGAAGGCAATGGCCGGCCCGGGGACACCAGGCCTAGGCCGGGCCCAGGCATAGCCGGACTTCAGGACAACCGGTCTACCCAAGGACCTAGGACCACCGGCCTCCTACCCAAGGCCTACAGGGTCGAAGGCGAATGCCGGCCCCGGGACACCGGGCCAACCCAAGGGCGGCTCTGCCGTAGGCAAAGGCTGGCCCGGGGACAACAGGTGTACGCCGGGCCTAGGAGAAGAGGACGACCCCGGCCTTAGGGCATCGGGTCTATCTACCCCGGGGCCTTGGACAGGAAGCAGCTCTACCCAATAGCCCAGGACAGCGGGTCTACCCCGAGGCCCGGGACACCAGGTCCAGCCCGGGGCCCGGGACACCAGGTCTACCCAATGGTCCGGGACACCAGGTCCAGCCCGGGGCCCAGGACACCGGGTCTACCCCGGTGCCCGGGACAACAGGTCTACCCCCTGGCATAGGACACCAGGTCTACCCCGGTGCCTGAGACACCAGGTCTACCCCGACCATCGGGACACCAGGTCTACCCCGGTGCCTGGGACAACAGGTCTACCCCCTGGCATAGGACACCAGGTCTACCCCGCTGCCCGGGACAACAGGTCTACCCCGGCGCGCAGGACACCAGGTCTACCCCGGCGCGCAGGACACCGGGTCTACCCCGGTGCCCGGGACAACAGGTCTACCCCCTGGCATAGGACACCAGGTCTACCCCGGTGCCCGGGACAACAGGTCCACCCCGGCGCGCGGGACACCAGGTCTACCCCGGTGCCCGGGACAACAGGTCTACCCCATGGCATAGGACACCAGGTCTACCCCGGTGCCTGAGACACCAGGTCTACCCCGACCATCAGGACACCAGGTCTACCCCGGTGCCCGGGACAACAGGTCTACCCCCTGGCATAGGACACCAGGTCTACCCCGGTGCCTGAGACACCAGGTCTACCCCGACCATCGGGACACCAGGTCTACCCCGGTGCCTGGGACAACAGGTCTACCCCCTGGCATAGGACACCAGGTCTACCCCGGTGCCTGAGACACCAGGTCTACCCCGACCATCGGGACACCAGGTCTACCCCGCTGCCCGGGACAACAGGTCTACCCCGGCGCGCAGGACACCAGGTCTACCCCGGTGCCCGGGACAACAGGTCTACCCCGGCTCCAGCGGGACACCAGGTCTACCCCGGTGCCCGGGACAACAGGTCTACCCCGGTGCCCGGGACAACAGGTCTACCCCGGGGCCCAGGACACCGGGTCTACCGCGGGGCCCGGGACAACAGGTCTTCCCCGGTGCCTGGGACAACAGGTCTACCCCGGCTCCGGCGGGACACCAGGTCTACCTCGGGGCCCGGGACACCGGGTCTACCCCGGTGCCTGGGACAACAGGTCTGCCCCATGGCATAGGACACCAGGTCTACCCCGGTGCCCGGGACAACAGGTCTACCCCGGCGCGCAGGACACCAGGTCTACCCCGGTGCCCGGGACAACAGGTCTACCCCGGTGCCTGCGAACACAGGTCTACCCCGGCTCCAGCGGGACACCAGGTCTACCCCGGTGCCCGGGACAACAGGTCTACCCCGGTGCCCGGGACAACAGGTCTTCCCCGGTGCCTGGGACAACAGGTCTACCCCATGGCATAGGACACCAGGTC
Organism: Setophaga petechia; assembly: GCA_024362935.1. NCBI lineage: Eukaryota > Metazoa > Chordata > Aves > Passeriformes > Parulidae > Setophaga > Setophaga petechia. The sequence goes on from JANCRA010000465.1 coordinate 36,345, forward strand.
TTCCCCGGTGCCCGGGACAACAGGTCTACCCCGGCGCGCAGGACACCAGGTCTACCCCGGTGCCCGGGACACCAGGTCTGCCCCATGGCATAGGAAACCAGGTCTACCCCGGCTCCGGCGGGACAACAGGTCTACCCCGGGGCCCGGGACAACAGGTCTACCCCGAGGCCCGGGACACCAGGTCTACCCCATGGCATAGGACACCAGGTCTACCCCGGCTCCGGCGGGACAACAGGTCTACCCCGGGGCCCGGGACAACAGGTCTACCCCGAGGCCCGGGACACCAGGTCCAGACCGGGGCCCGGGACACCAGGTCTACCCTATGTCCGGGACACCAGGTCCAGCCCGGGGCCCAGGACACCGGGTCTACCCCGGTGCCTGAGACACCAGGTCTACCCCGACCATCGGGACACCAGGTCTACCCCGGTGCCTGGGACAACAGGTCTACCCTCTGGCATAGGACACCGGGTCTACCCCGCTGCCCGGGACAACAGGTCTACCCCGGCGCGCAGGACACCGGGTCTACCCCGGTGCCCGGGACAACAGGTCTACCCCCTGGCATAGGACACCAGGTCTACCCCGGTGCCCGGGACAACAGGTCTACCCCGGCGCGCGGGACACCAGGTCTACCCCGTTGCCCGGGACAACAGGTCTACCCCCTGGCATAGGACACCAGGTCTACCCCGGTGCCCGGGACAACAGGTCTACCCCGGCGCGCGGGACACCAGGTCTACCCCGGTGCCCGGGACAACAGGTCTACCCCGAGGCCCGGGACACCAGGTCTACCCCATGGCATAGGACACCAGGTCTACCCCGGCTCCGGCGGGACAACAGGTCTACCCCGGGGCCCGGGACAACAGGTCTACCCCGAGGCCCGGGACACCAGGTCCAGACCGGGGCCCGGGACACCAGGTC
>JANCRA010000466.1:2500-5000 GCA_024362935.1 Setophaga petechia
GCCAGGTACCTAGCGCTCCGCGCTTCGGCGGTTCCCCCCGGCTTTCCCGTCGGCGTCGTCAAACGCTGCGGGGGGCCGAAAGGGGGGGGGCCGGCGAGCCGGGCGGCGGTTTAAAGACTCGGGCGGCTCGGCGCGGCCCCGCCGTGGCGGCGGCGGTGCCGGCGGCGGCGGCGGCGGCTGGTGTCGCCGCGGGCGGTGGTGCGGCGCCACTGAGGGGTGGGGAGCAGCTACTCCCGCCGAGCCCCTGCGGTGGTGTCCGTGGCCAGCGGCCGCGCGCTCCTCCGTCGTCGTCGTCGTCGTCCCGCCGCGCGCGCGTTGCGGGGGTAGAACCGCGCCGCGCCGGGGAGGGGCGCCCCTGCCCCCCCCTCTCCGCGGCCCGGCCTCGGCGGAGAGGCCGCGGCGCGCGGTCGGCCGCGGGGCCGACCCCCGTCCGCCTCGTCGTATACGGGCGACGCCGGCAGTAGAGCGCGCGCTCTCTGCCCTTCCTCGGTCGCGGGGTTGCGGCCGCCGGGGCCCGCCGCGCTCTCTTCCTGGGCCGCCGCTGCCGCGGCGTGTCTCGCGCGCGCGGCGCCGCGTCCGGCGCGGCCGGCGCCCCTCTGGATCTCTCTCTCTCCCCTCGACGGCCTTTCCTCCTCGAGCCGCGCACCGGCGGCGCCGTCCGCCGGCCGTCTCCCCGGCTCGACCGCCCGCCCGCCCGGGGGGCGAGCGCTCGGCGGGCCCTCCGTCGGCGGAGGCCCGCGAGCGCGGGCGACCCCGTGCCGAGCGGCGGCGGCGCCGCTCGACGGGTGTCCCCCTTCCCTGCGGGGACGGTCGGCCGGAAGGCGCCCGCCGTCGCCGGCGGCGGTCCCGGCCCGGGCCCCGCTCGTGGCGTCCTCCGTCACCCTCCTTCCCGGCCGCGTGCGGTCCGGAGGAAAGGCGTGCGGGGGCGGCCGCGGGGGCGCTTCCCCGCCCGGTCTCCCCGCGAAAGCGAGGAGAGCGGGCGTTGCCCCCCGGCTCAGCCGCCGTTCCGCCTTCCCCCGCCGGGCGCGTGCCCGAGGCGAGGGGGGCCCCGACGGTGCGACGCGGCGGGCGGCGCGGTCCCGGGAGTGCGGCCCCGGCGGCGGCGGGGTCCTGCCGCCCGGCAGGCCTCGGGCGCTGGCGACGCCGGCTCGGGTCTCGGTGGCGTCCGCCTCCGGGGCCGGCGGCGGAGCGCGTCCGCCGGACGCTGGCTCGCCCGGCGGGAAGCGGTCCCGCGGGGGAAAAAAGGCGCGCCGGCGGGGCCGGTGGCCGTCGCGTGCCGTCTCGAGCGGGGTTCTAAGGCCGCTGGGGAGAGAAGGAGGAAGGAGGGGCCCGGCCGCGCCGCTGGCGCGGCGGCGCTCCGCGAGCCACCCGCGGTTGGGGGGGCCGAGGGGAAGCCGGCGGGGGCCGACGGCCGCGCCCGCGGCCGCGTGCCGCGTGGTGTGTTGGGTGCGTCGTCCCGTGAAAGCGAGAGCGGGCGGGCCGCCGTGCCCCCCGCGTTCCGGCGCGCGCGCCGCGTGGCCCTCCTCCGCGCGGAGGCCGGGCCGAGCCCGGGCGCCTGGGCCGCCTCCGAAGGACGGCGCTCGTGCCGTGAGGTCGGCGTCTCCCCTCGCGGGGGGAGGCGGTCGGGGGCGCGGGCCCCCCCGGCTCTCTCGGGCCGGCCTTCGGAGCGTGGGTTTTGTCCCGCCTTTTTTTTTCCCTCCGTTTCTGTGTGCTCGTACGGTCGAAGCCAGAGGCGCGCGCCCGCGCGTCCTCGGCGCGAGAGAACGAAAAAGGGGCCGCTCGGCCTGAGCGGTGCCCGAAAGCCAGACAACTCTTAGCGGTGGATCACTCGGCTCGTGCGTCGATGAAGAACGCAGCTAGCTGCGAGAATTAATGTGAATTGCAGGACACATTGATCATCGACACTTCGAACGCACTTGCGGCCCCGGGTTCCTCCCGGGGCTACGCCTGTCTGAGCGTCGCTTGACGATCAATCGCCGTCCGGGGGCCACCCCGGCGGCGCGGCTGGGGTCGCCTCGCAGGCCCGTTGCCCGCGGCGGGCGGCGGCGGCGGCGGCGGCGGCGGCGGTTTCGGCGGCGGCGTCCCGCGCCGGTGCCCGGAGGGAAGGCCGGTCGAGGGTTCGGCGAGGGAAGCGTTTCCCTCGGCGGCCTGGCCGCCCTTGCCTGCGGCCCGGCCGGCGGCGTCGTCGTCGCCGCGGTCGTCGTCGTCGTCGTCGTCGTCGTCGTTGCCGCGCAGGGCCTTCGTCCCCCTAAATGCAGACTCGGGGAGCGCTCCGTAGCTCCCCGCTCCCGGAGCGAGCCGCTGGGGCGGAGCTCGTCCTCGCCGGGGTCGCGCCGCGGATGCGGCGGCGCGGCGGCCGGGGGAGAGCGAGAGACGGCGTCGAAAGCGGCGCCGAGGGCCGCGAGAGAGAGAGAGGCAAGGCGGAGAAGAGAGAGAGGGCGAGAGAGGGAGGCGAGGCGCGGGCCTCGCCCCCGGCCTCCCCCCCGCGCGGGCGGCTGTC
>JANCRA010000466.1:12500-20000 GCA_024362935.1 Setophaga petechia
ACCTGTTGTCCCGGGCACCGGGGTAGACCTGGTGTCCTATGCCAGGGGGTAGACCTGTTGTCCCGGGCACCGGGGTAGACCCGGTGTCCCGGGCCCCGAGGTAGACCTGGTGTCCCGCCGGAGCCGGGGTAGACCTGGTCTCCCAGGCACCGGGGAAGACCTGTTGTCCCGGGCACCGGGGTAGACCTGTTGTCCCGGGCACCGGGGTAGACCTGGTGTCCCGCTGGAGCCGGGGTAGACCTGTGTTCCCAGGCACCGGGGTAGACCTGTTGACCCGGGCACCGGGGTAGACCTGGTGTCCTGCGCGCCGGGGTAGACCTGTTGTCCCGGGCAGCGGGGTAGACCTGGTGTCCTATGCCATGGGGTAGACCTGTTGTCCCAGGCACCGGGGTAGACCCGGTGTCCCGGGCCCCGAGGTAGACCTGGTGTCCCGCCGGAGCCGGGGTAGACCTGGTCTCCCAGGCACCGGGGAAGACCTGTTGTCCCGGGCCCCGCGGTAGACCCGGTGTCCTGGGCCCCGGGGTAGACCTGTTGTCCCGGGCACCGGGGTAGACCTGGTGTCCTGCGCGCCGGGGTAGACCTGTTGTCCCGGGCAGCGGGGTAGACCTGGTGTCCTATGCCATGGGGTAGACCTGTTGTCCCAGGCACCGGGGTAGACCCGGTGTCCCGGGCCCCAAGGTAGACCTGGTGTCCCGCCGGAGCCGGGGTAGACCTGGTCTCCCAGGCACCGGGGAAGACCTGTTGTCCCGGGCCCCGCGGTAGACCCGGTGTCCTGGGCCCCGGGGTAGACCTGTTGTCCCGGGCACCGGGGTAGACCTGTTGTCCCGGGCACCGGGGTAGACCTGGTGTCCCGCTGGAGCCGGGGTAGACCTGTTGTCCCGGGCACCGGGGTAGACCCGGTGTCCTGCGCGCCGGGGTAGACCTGTTGTCCCGGGCAGCGGGGTAGACCCGGTGTCCTATGCCATGGGGTAGACCTGTTGTCCCGGGCCCCGGGATAGACCTGTTGTCCCGCCGGAGCCGGGGTAGACCTGGTGTCCTATGCCATGGGGTAGACCTGGTGTCCCGGGCCTCGGGGTAGACCTGTTGTCCCGGGCCCTGGGGTAGACCTGTTGTCCCGCCGGAGCCGGGGTAGACCTGGTTTCCTATGCCATGGGGCAGACCTGGTGTCCCGGGCACCGGGGTAGACCTGGTGTCCTGCGCGCCGGGGTAGACCTGTTGTCCCGGGCACCGGGGAAGACCTGGTGTCCTATGCCATGGGGTAGACCTGTTGTCCCAGGCACCGGAGAAGACCTGTTGTCCCGGGCACCGGGGTAGACCTGTTGTCCCGGGCACCGGGGTAGACCTGTTGTCCCGGGCACCGGGGTAGACCTGTTGTCCCGGGCCCCGAGGTAGACCTGGTGTCCCGCCGGAGCCGGGGTAGACCTGGTCTCCCAGGCACCGGGGAAGACCTGTTGTCCCGGGCCCCGCGGTAGACCCGGTGTCCTGGGCCCCGGGGTAGACCTGTTGTCCCGGGCACCGGGGTAGACCTGTTGTCCCGGGCACCGGGGTAGACCTGGTGTCCTATGCCAGGGGGTAGACCTGTTGTCCCGGGCACCGGGGTAGACCCGGTGTCCTGCGCGCCGGGGTAGACCTGGTGTCCTGCGCGCCGGGGTAGACCTGTTGTCCCGGGCAGCGGGGTAGACCTGGTGTCCTATGCCAGGGGGTAGACCTGTTGTCCCAGGCACCGGGGTAGACCTGGTGTCCCGATGGTCGGGGTAGACCTGGTGTCTCAGGCACCGGGGTAGACCTGGTGTCCTATGCCAGGGGGTAGACCTGTTGTCCCGGGCACCGGGGTAGACCCGGTGTCCTGCGCGCCGGGGTAGACCTGTTGTCCCGGGCAGCGGGGTAGACCTGGTGTCCTATGCCATGGGGTAGACCTGTTGTCCCAGGCACCGGGGTAGACCTGGTGTCCCGCGCGCCGGGGTAGACCTGTTGTCCCGGGCACCGGGGTAGACCTGGTGTCCTATGCCAGGGGGTAGACCTGTTGTCCCGGGCACCGGGGTAGACCCGGTGTCCTGCGCGCCGGGGTAGACCTGGTGTCCTGCGCGCCGGGGTAGACCTGTTGTCCCGGGCAGCGGGGTAGACCTGGTGTCCTATGCCAGGGGGTAGACCTGTTGTCCCAGGCACCGGGGTAGACCTGGTGTCCCGATGGTCGGGGTAGACCTGGTGTCTCAGGCACCGGGGTAGACCTGGTGTCCTATGCCAGGGGGTAGACCTGTTGTCCCGGGCACCGGGGTAGACCCGGTGTCCTGGGCCCCGGGCTGGACCTGGTGTCCCGGACCATTGGGTAGACCTGGTGTCCCGGGCCCCGGGCTGGACCTGGTGTCCCGGGCCTCGGGGTAGACCCGCTGTCCTGGGCTATTGGGTAGAGCTGCTTCCTGTCCAAGGCCCCGGGGTAGATAGACCCGATGCCCTAAGGCCGGGGTCGTCCTCTTCTCCTAGGCCCGGCGTACACCTGTTGTCCCCGGGCCAGCCTTTGCCTACGGCAGAGCCGCCCTTGGGTTGGCCCGGTGTCCCGGGGCCGGCATTCGCCTTCGACCCTGTAGGCCTTGGGTAGGAGGCCGGTGGTCCTAGGTCCTTGGGTAGACCGGTTGTCCTGAAGTCCGGCTATGCCTGGGCCCGGCCTAGGCCTGGTGTCCCCGGGCCGGCCATTGCCTTCGACCGTGTAGGCCTTGGGTAGACCCGTTGTCCCGGGCCGGCCTTCGCCTATGGCCACCTAGCGAGCCGGAAAAGTATGCAGACGGCGCCGGGGAGGGCGGGGCGCCCCCAACCGCCGATGGGCGGGGGCGGCGGCGACAGAGAGGGCAGGGGCGGGGGCAGGCGCGGGGACGGGGACAGGGACAGGGAGAGAGGGCACACGAGAGCGTGCATGCGGACGAGCGGGGGGGGGGGGGCGGGCGGGCGGGCAGGCGCGCGTGCGTGCCTGGCGGGGGCGGGGGGGGGGGTGGGGTGGGGAGGGGGGGCGGGGATGGTTGTCTGCGCGTGCGTGCACGCACGGCGGTGTGGTGGCCTCAAGGGGTGGCCATGGTGTGTGAGCGTCGGGGGGGGGGGGGGGGGGGAGGGGTCGCTGTGTCTGTCTCTGTGCGGACGAGGGCCGAGGGCCGGCGGCTTCGTGCCGGTCCCGGGCGCCTCGGCAGCGAGCCCCCACGGCCCCCCAGACTCACGTCGAGCGCCGAAGACCTCTGCGGACCGTGAAAGAACCCGCCCAAAAGCGGCCGCCTGTGTGCTGGCGGTGGTGCCGGCGGCGCCCGCCTCTGCCGGTGGGCGGGGCGGGGCGAGCCGCATCGGGGGCAGGGGGGCCGGGCTGTGTGGGGTCCCAGGAGGGCGTAGAGGGGGGGAAGCCGGGGGGGGGTGGAGGCGCCGTTTCGCCACTTCAGCGTGTCAGCGGCCAGAGCGCAGGGCACGGCTTGCCCGTCGGCTCGGCTGGGACTGCTCTGGATACGGAAGGCAAATAAATAAAATTTGCCTTTTTTTTTTTTTTTTTTTTTTTTCTGTTGGTTTGTTTTTCCGGATGAGTTTCTCCTTCCAAGCAAATACAAGAGCCAGCCATTCTTTCAGGAAAGCAGAGAAAGGAAAAAGGGGGGGGGGGGGGGGTCGCTGTGTCTGTCTCTGTGCGGACGAGGGCCGAGGGCCGGCGGCTTCGTGCCGGTCCCGGGCGCCTCGGCAGCGAGCCCCCACGGCCCCCCAGACTCACGTCGAGCGCCGAAGACCTCTGCGGACCGTGAAAGAACCCGCCCAAAAGCGGCCGCCTGTGTGCTGGCGGTGGTGCCGGCGGCGCCCGCCTCTGCCGGTGGGCGGGGCGGGGCGAGCCGCATCGGGGGCAGGGGGGCCGGGCTGTGTGGGGTCCCAGGAGGGCGTAGAGGGGGGGAAGCCGGGGGGGGGTGGAGGCGCCGTTTCGCCACTTCAGCGTGTCAGCGGCCAGAGCGCAGGGCACGGCTTGCCCGTCGGCTCGGCTGGGACTGCTCTGGATACGGAAGGCAAATAAATAAAATTTGCCTTTTTTTTTTTTTTTTTTTTTTTCTGTTGGTTTGTTTTTCCGGATGAGTTTCTCCTTCCAAGCAAATACAAGAGCCAGCCATTCTTTCAGGAAAGCAGAGAAAGGAAAAAGGGGGGGGGGGGGGGGTCGCTGTGTCTGTCTCTGTGCGGACGAGGGCCGAGGGCCGGCGGCTTCGTGCCGGTCCCGGGCGCCTCGGCAGCGAGCCCCCACGGCCCCCCAGACTCACGTCGAGCGCCGAAGACCTCTGCGGACCGTGAAAGAACCCGCCCAAAAGCGGCCGCCTGTGTGCTGGCGGTGGTGCCGGCGGCGCCCGCCTCTGCCGGTGGGCGGGGCGGGGCGAGCCGCATCGGGGGCAGGGGGGCCGGGCTGTGTGGGGTCCCAGGAGGGCGTAGAGGGGGGGAAGCCGGGGGGGGGTGGAGGCGCCGTTTCGCCACTTCAGCGTGTCAGCGGCCAGAGCGCAGGGCACGGCTTGCCCGTCGGCTCGGCTGGGACTGCTCTGGATACGGAAGGCAAATAAATAAAATTTGCCTTTTTTTTTTTTTTTTTTTTTTTCTGTTGGTTTGTTTTTCCGGATGAGTTTCTCCTTCCAAGCAAATACAAGAGCCAGCCATTCTTTCAGGAAAGCAGAGAAAGGAAAAAAGGGGGGGGGGGGGGGGGGGGGGGCCTACCCAAGAAAACTCAAATCCAAACCACAAGCCCCCCGCCCAAAAAAACAACCTCAAAACTCAGCATAAAACAAAGCCAAAACAACCGGGGGAAAAAAAAACAAACCAGAAAACCAACAAAAAAATCGAAAATATATACTGGTCTTGAAAGCGGGCGGTGGGGGGGGCGGTTCATTGGGCGGGACGGGGCCGATCGAGCCGTCTGGCTCCGGGGCGTTACCAGGCTGTGAGCTGTGCCTCGCTCCCGGGTCGCTGGGGACGGTGAGGCGTTCGGGCGCCGGGCGACGACAGGGGGACAGGAGGTCTATCCCGGGTCCGGGCCGGTCCCGGCTCATTCGGACAAGCCGGCTCCGGAGCCGCCGGGGGTCGGCCTTGTCCCCGGGTGGCGGGCGCCGGCCGGTGACAACAGGTCTACCTCCCTCCGGCGGGACACCAGGTCTACCCCGGCTCCGGCGGGACACCAGGTCTACCCCGGCTCCGGCCGGACACCAGGTCTACCCTGGCTCCGGCCGGGGACAACAGGTCTACCTCGCTCCGGCGGGACACCAGGTCTACCCCGGCTCCGGCGAGACACCAGGTCTACCCCGGGTGGCGGGACACCAGGTCTACCCCGGCTCCGGCCGGACACCAGGTCTACCCCGGCTCCGGCCGGGGACACCAGGTCTACCTCGCTCCGGCGGGACACCAGGTCTAACCCGGCTCCGTCCGGGGACAACAGGTCTACCCCGGCTCCGGCCGGACACCAGGTCTACCCCGGCTCCGGCCGGGGACAACAGGTCTACCTCGCTCCGGCGGGACACCAGGTCTACCCCGGCTCCGGCGAGACACCAGGTCTACCCCGGGTGGCGGGACACCAGGTCTACCCCGGCTCCGGCCGGGGACACCAGGTCTACCCCGGCTCCGGCCGGGGACACCAGGTCTACCTCGCTCCGGCGGGACACCAGGTCTACCCCGGTTCCGGCCGGACACCAGGTCTACCCCGGCTCCGGCCGGGGACACCAGGTCTACCCCGGCTCCGGCCGGGGACACCAGGTCTACCTGGCTCCGGCGGGACACCAGGTCTACCTGGCTCCGGCGGGACACCAGGTCTACCCCGGCTCCGGCCGGGGACACCAGGTCTACCCCGGCTCCGGCCGGGGACAACAGGTCTACCTCGCTCCGGCGGGACACCAGGTCTACCTCGCTCCGGCGGGACACCAGGTCTACCCCGGCTCCGGCCGGGGACAACAGGTCTACCTCGCTCCGGCGGGACACCAGGTCTACCCCGGCTCCGGCGAGACACCAGGTCTACCCCGGGTGGCGGGACACCAGGTCTACCCCGGCTCCGGCCGGGGACACCAGGTCTACCCCGGCTCCGGCCGGGGACACCAGGTCTACCCCGGCTCCGGCCGGGGACAACAGGTCTACCTCGCTCCGGCGGGACACCAGGTCTACCTCGCTCCGGCGGGACACCAGGTCTACCCCGGCTCTGGCCGGGGACACCAGGTCTACCCCGGCTCCGGCCGGGGACAACAGGTCTACCCCGGCTCCGGCCGGGGACAACAGGTCTACCTCGCTCCGGCGGGACACCAGGTCTACCCCGGCTCCGGCCGGGGACACCAGGTCTACCCCAGCTCCGGCCGGGGACAACAGGTCTACCTCGCTCCGGCGGGACACCAGGCCTACCCCGGCTCCGGCCGGGGACAACAGGTCTACCCCGGCTCCGGCCGGACACCAGGTCTACCCGAGCTCCGGCGGGCCGCCGGGGGTCGGCGTGGTTCCCGGGTGGCGGGCGCCGGCCGGGGACAACAGGTCTACCTCGCTCCGGCGGCACTTAGTCCGATTTCGGCGGGTGCCGGGTAGACCTGTTGTCGCGGCCGGCTCCGCAAGCTCACCAAGGGGTCGCTGTTGCGGGCCGCCTCCGACTACGTCATCGTAGCAGGCGGCCTGCGGCGGCGCCTCCTCCCGGTCGAGCTCCCTGCGTCCTCTTGGAGGCCTCGGCGGCTTCGGACTCGTCTGTCCGTATAGTGGGAGCGAGGTGACGGGCCGCGTCCCCGCAGGCTGACCCCGTGCCTGTGTCCGAGGCGGAGCGGAGCGGCCGCGCGTGCGGTCGCCGGGGGCGCAGAGTGAGTGCCGCCTAAGCCGGGACGAGTCGCGTGGCTTCGTCCCGGCTCCCGTCCTGCCCCAGAGTAGCGTTGGGTACGGCCCGCTGGAGAGGCGAGAGAGAAAAGCGCGGAAGAGCGGATCCGGGGAGGCGAGAGAGAAAAGGGCTGCGGAAGGCCGGATCGGGAGAAGGCGGCGAGAGAGAAGGGCGAACCGAGAGGCGCTCTCCGGCTCGAGGCGAGGTGGTGGAGCCGAGAGGAGAAGGCCCCGCGAGCGCGTCCCGCTCCGGCTCGGATTGTGCCGGCCGATTGGCCGCGGGGGAGGCGGCTCCCCCGGGCAGCGGTGGCGGGCGAGGCGGCGGCGCCTCGTCCCTTTTGCGCCCGGCCTTAAGCCGGGGCCCGCTCGGCGGGCGCGGTTTTGGGCCGTCGGTCCGCCTCGGCGGCCGGTCGCCCCGTGAGCTGCGGAGCCGGGGGTGGCGGCACCCCCGTCCCCAGCCCGCGTTGTTGTTAACCGTCCCCCTTCCTCGGCCTTAAGCCGGGGACCCGCGTTGGGCGGGCAGACCTTTCTTTTTTTTGGAGCCGACGGACCCGGCACCCTAAGGAAAGCGAGAGAGAGGGAGACCCCCCCCCGGACTCGTCCCGGGCGAGGCGGCGGCGCCTCGCCTACCTCGGCCGAGGCCGAGCCGCTTCTGCCGGGCGGGGGCTGATGGGTTGCCGC
>JANCRA010000466.1:35000-37079 GCA_024362935.1 Setophaga petechia
GTCTCCCAGGCACCGGGGAAGACCTGTTGTCCCGGGCACCGGGGTAGACCTGTTGTCCCGGGCACCGGGGTAGACCTGGTGTCCCGCTGGAGCCGGGGTAGACCTGTGTTCCCAGGCACCGGGGTAGACCTGTTGACCCGGGCACCGGGGTAGACCTGGTGTCCTGCGCGCCGGGGTAGACCTGTTGTCCCGGGCAGCGGGGTAGACCTGGTGTCCTATGCCATGGGGTAGACCTGTTGTCCCAGGCACCGGGGTAGACCCGGTGTCCCGGGCCCCGAGGTAGACCTGGTGTCCCGCCGGAGCCGGGGTAGACCTGGTCTCCCAGGCACCGGGGAAGACCTGTTGTCCCGGGCCCCGCGGTAGACCCGGTGTCCTGGGCCCCGGGGTAGACCTGTTGTCCCGGGCACCGGGGTAGACCTGGTGTCCTGCGCGCCGGGGTAGACCTGTTGTCCCGGGCAGCGGGGTAGACCTGGTGTCCTATGCCATGGGGTAGACCTGTTGTCCCAGGCACCGGGGTAGACCCGGTGTCCCGGGCCCCAAGGTAGACCTGGTGTCCCGCCGGAGCCGGGGTAGACCTGGTCTCCCAGGCACCGGGGAAGACCTGTTGTCCCGGGCCCCGCGGTAGACCCGGTGTCCTGGGCCCCGGGGTAGACCTGTTGTCCCGGGCACCGGGGTAGACCTGTTGTCCCGGGCACCGGGGTAGACCTGGTGTCCCGCTGGAGCCGGGGTAGACCTGTTGTCCCGGGCACCGGGGTAGACCCGGTGTCCTGCGCGCCGGGGTAGACCTGTTGTCCCGGGCAGCGGGGTAGACCCGGTGTCCTATGCCATGGGGTAGACCTGTTGTCCCGGGCCCCGGGATAGACCTGTTGTCCCGCCGGAGCCGGGGTAGACCTGGTGTCCTATGCCATGGGGTAGACCTGGTGTCCCGGGCCTCGGGGTAGACCTGTTGTCCCGGGCCCTGGGGTAGACCTGTTGTCCCGCCGGAGCCGGGGTAGACCTGGTTTCCTATGCCATGGGGCAGACCTGGTGTCCCGGGCACCGGGGTAGACCTGGTGTCCTGCGCGCCGGGGTAGACCTGTTGTCCCGGGCACCGGGGAAGACCTGGTGTCCTATGCCATGGGGTAGACCTGTTGTCCCAGGCACCGGAGAAGACCTGTTGTCCCGGGCACCGGGGTAGACCTGTTGTCCCGGGCACCGGGGTAGACCTGTTGTCCCGGGCACCGGGGTAGACCTGTTGTCCCGGGCCCCGAGGTAGACCTGGTGTCCCGCCGGAGCCGGGGTAGACCTGGTCTCCCAGGCACCGGGGAAGACCTGTTGTCCCGGGCCCCGCGGTAGACCCGGTGTCCTGGGCCCCGGGGTAGACCTGTTGTCCCGGGCACCGGGGTAGACCTGTTGTCCCGGGCACCGGGGTAGACCTGGTGTCCTATGCCAGGGGGTAGACCTGTTGTCCCGGGCACCGGGGTAGACCCGGTGTCCTGCGCGCCGGGGTAGACCTGGTGTCCTGCGCGCCGGGGTAGACCTGTTGTCCCGGGCAGCGGGGTAGACCTGGTGTCCTATGCCAGGGGGTAGACCTGTTGTCCCAGGCACCGGGGTAGACCTGGTGTCCCGATGGTCGGGGTAGACCTGGTGTCTCAGGCACCGGGGTAGACCTGGTGTCCTATGCCAGGGGGTAGACCTGTTGTCCCGGGCACCGGGGTAGACCCGGTGTCCTGCGCGCCGGGGTAGACCTGTTGTCCCGGGCAGCGGGGTAGACCTGGTGTCCTATGCCATGGGGTAGACCTGTTGTCCCAGGCACCGGGGTAGACCTGGTGTCCCGCGCGCCGGGGTAGACCTGTTGTCCCGGGCACCGGGGTAGACCTGGTGTCCTGCGCGCCGGGGTAGACCTGTTGTCCCGGGCAGCGGGGTAGACCTGGTGTCCTATGCCATGGGGTAGACCTGTTGTCCCAGGCACCGGGGTAGACCCGGTGTCCCGGGCCCCGAGGTAGACCTGGTGTCCCGCCGGAGCCGGGGTAGACCTGGTCTCCCAGGCACCGGGGAAGACCTGTTGTCCCGGGCCCCGCGGTAGACCCGGTGTCCTGG